>QNGE01008138.1:0-18630 GCA_008508345.1 Paragonimus westermani
CTCTGGGCGTACGAATTCAGGATCTAGCACTGCAAACTAATACAATAGTGTTCATGGTTAGCCTGAGAAGGCAAGGATATTGGCCAAATCCTCGATACTACCTTCTCCCACCTTCCCAACGCGTTTGAGCTCGTTTGACATTGTCCACATGTACACAGACTTCGAAAGGCCCCACACAAGATCAATCCTTTTTTGGCGAAAAGCTTCTTAGTTTAGAACCGGATCGGACATTTCCCTCCTTTCCCAATCTCGCTGGAGTTTTTCGGCGATACAAACTTGGTCAGCTGTTGTTTTTGATATACATCAGTGACTTTCTCAACCACATTTCTGACAATGCTGTCTTTTATTTTGACGATCTCAAACTCTGGAGTACCTGTAATCCCAGAGGCCCTCAGCTTCAAACCCGTGAAGTAGTCGTTACAAAATTCTGCAAAAGACCTAGACGTGTTTTGACCGTAAAGATTCACTCGACGTGATTGACATGTGTCAGATTAAGCACATAGTATTATGTCCCAGCCTGTTTTGCAGCGTTGCGTGATGAAGCAGTCTCATTCGGGCCATTGTGGTGTTAATCACATGAAGTCCATTGGTCGCAGTTACGTTCGCTGGCCCGGCACTGACAATTCAGTCGAGAGGTCGTGCGTTGGTTACCAAGGTATCTGTCAAATCTGAACTCTGTTCGTAGTCCATGGCAGACAATCCGTGGCCCAGAGTTTATCTCAGCCTTGCAGTTCCGCCATACGGACTCCGCTAATAGTTAGCGGTCAATACTAATTCAACGTGGCCGGAATTTTTCCGCAAACACGCACCAACAACCGTCTCTCACCTTCGTCAGGTACTTTCCCAATTCGATGTTACGGATGTTTTAGTGGCAAACAGTGGGCAGCAGTTTAGTTCGGTATCGTTCCGAGCACAGTTTCAGCAGCACCATTCATCACACATTCGTACTTGCCTGTGGCTCACAGTCTGGTAAACACGTGACGCTTTTTGTAAGCAAGTTCAAGAGGGCTCTGCGGATTTTTCAAGACACAGTAGAGCAGAAGAAGCGAGTCTTGTTTTCCAAGAACCCATCGTTCAACAACCCGCTCACTGACAGCAAAACGGCAGCTGCCGGCTACAGCCCTTCTAAAACGGCAGTTAAGCATTTCACTTAGTTTTATTTTGCCAGTAATCCGTCCAGTGTAATGGATTAAGCCATTGAAGCGCGCCCCAGATGATTCTGTCCTGGAAGTTTGTTTACAAAATATGCGTCAAATTAAGTCGTTTTGGCTTCCGGATATAACTATCAATCTCGAGGGTAACGTCGCCTATCGAGTCAGAATCGGAAACCCATGCCAATCACTTGGGACAACGAGTTGGAGATCGCCAGAATTATCAAGCGGTCCAACAACCAACTACACACTGACATATTGTTCGATGAATTTTCGTTAACTTCAACGAGCCAATCACCCTCACCCATCTCGGATACTTGTAACCTTTGCGGGAGTAGTCTTGTTCGTTTCTGCATTAGGCTGTCAGTTGGCAACCCAAATAAAACTTATCGACATGTAAAGAGGGTGATGTTGCAGCCACTGTTGAAGTAGCTGCCTGCGTGAGTGTTTGGTGATTGTTATGTGTTGACAGAATGTTGGTAGACACGTTCCCTGCTCTATTTATTCCTTTCTTGTTGATTCGTTTCCTTACGCTGGAATACTTTATACCGATTTAGCGCCTTTCTTACGAACTAGCACCACCGTTCAACTTACGCGCGTGGCAAATCATTTCTCCTATGACTGCGGATCTCGAGGTATTATTAAATCTTGATACTGTTTAGATGTGAAACTTGTTTCCCCGAAGTTTTTTCATCCTTACTTTTTTTATTGGACCTCTGTTTATATAGTCCATGGTTTCATTTTCGCATGATCGCTTCGCCATTATTTGATTGTTGCATTCGGTCATATTTACGTCAACCGTTAATCTCGGGACTAGTGTACTTGGTGGATTCAATATCGAGGTTTGTTGTTGTCTTCCACTATTTGGTTTATCATATTGTTGTTGAACGTTAGCACCTTATTAATAAGAAACTCGCCGATGCGACCGTTTTCCTTTTTGGATCCGAATTGGTTGCTTGACGGGCTCAGAATTTATAGACGCTGGTTACTTACAGACACGACTATCGTGGATCCAGCGTATCGATAGACGTTGCGAGAAGACTAAGCGGTGCTCGAACAACCAATTTCGTACGGGATTAACAGTGCTCAATAAATCCGCGTTGGTCATACATTCTACAATGGCCGCGCTATCCGAAGTTGACACGCATGATGTGTGAGGACATTCTCCTACCTATCAATCGGCCAAAGCTTCTCCGAGGACAACCGTGTCACTGAACTTGTCTGCTACGCCTCTCTGTGTGGAGAATTATCCTGTTCCCTATATCCAACACTTGAGCGGTGATCCCCAGGTGACCCATATGAATGACGATATCAGAACTTATTTAAATGTTTCCGATGTTCCTGCTTCAGTTCATTCCTTGTATGTGCNAGGAGCTATACATTTCGTAGTAGCGCGATCAATGTCAACGGACTCTTTTCCAATGGCTCTAATGAGGTTCACTGGACTTCGGGGTGTGCCGAAAGTCATGTATAGTGATAACGGATCCAACTTTGTTGGCGCGGAATCAGAGCTGAGGGGGCAATTACTTGGCCTAGGTCAAGAAAAAATCCATCGCACTTTGGTGGTCCGCGGTATCGATTGGCGTTTTAATCCTCCTGCTGCTAACCATTGGGGTGTAAAATGAGAGCGCATGATTCGCTGGCTGTCGCGAAGGAACAATTAATGTCGGACGAGAGTCTCCACACAGTTACTCGAGTTTGAGAGAGTTCCCAATGGCAGACCTTCAGTTCCATGATTATCCTAAAACCACACCCAGGCGTGCCGTGCGCTCACATCACATTGCTAGGAAGGTACACGGAAGGGTGGAAGCGGGCTCAACACCTGGCTAGTGTGTGCCTGGAAACGCTGGGTCAGAGAGTATTTACCCTCAATCCAAGTGTATCATACTTGGACGAAGGTTGGACGAGATGTGAAGGTTGGTGACCTTGTGGTGACCTTGACGTTTTGCTGTATTAACGTTTCATCTCGCTCTTCGCTCGGTCTCCCCGATTTTACGTCGGCAATATATTTCTCGTCTACTCGTTGCGTTGTTCGTAATCAACCGGCCATTGCCCGTCTGAACTCTACAACTTGGTGAGCCCGTTCAGGAAATATATCAGTATAGGTGAATTCATTTTTTCTCTCCCTCCATTATTTTTGGGTGCGTATATTGTACATATAGTGCATATATATTCATATATCCATTTCCATCCGCTCGGTAGCTATGGACACTATGGAGGTCAAGTCCGAATTCTCGTCTCCGGTATCGTTGATGACGCTAGCCGTTCTCGCTTTTGGGGATCTCGTTTCTCGCTTTTGGGGATCTCGATCCAGAGCTGTGGTTCGCTGCGCTGGAAATAGAGTTCGTCTACCGGCGCATAACAAATGACTCGGACTAGTTCCCGCAGCTCATGCCACGTCTTCCCAGAGATATCTGGCCCTGATTAGTGATATCTTACTAGGGTCTACAGCCAAACGTTACAAGTCCGCCAAGCAAACGATTCTTGAGGAAACACAACCATCCGGTAAAATTCGTTTGGAACAACTGTTCCAACGGCTACAGTTGAGGGACAAGAAGCCGTCGGTTCTTCTTCGGGAGATGCGACATGTGGCACGCAAATCACGGTCGCCTGAGTCGTTTTTGGGAAAGGTATGGATAGGAAGATTGCCTGAGTACACACAAGAGCTTTCTTCTCTGTTACTCTCACGTTCGTTGTGACCTAGCGGATTCGGCCGACGCAATACATGAGCGTTTCCGAAGCACAGGGCAGCCAGCAGTATTTGAGCGAATAATTAACTCGAGCACTCCGGCGGATCATTTGTTGGCCACGAAGAGCGACAAAATGGCAAACCGCGGAAATCATTGGAATGTCGTGGACGCAACCCCTTAGAAACAAACGCCGAGATAACTCAATTGCGGCGCAAACTGGCTGATCTTCGTGTCAGCATTCGACGTAATATGTCACTGTCTAAAATTCCTCCAATGCGCGGCCGCTCACCGCCCGGACTAAAAACTGGCAGCGTTTGTTTGTTTCATGAGACGTATGGCGAGAACGCTAGACGATGTTAATCGCCATGTAGCCGTCGTGCTAACAAACGTTTGAACTAGCAGGACGGCGTGTTTCAGCCACGACAGCCACAGGCCAGTCAAACAGCAGTCGCCTTTTCTTTCTGAGGGATTTAACCTCCAAAATGCAATTTTTAATCGACACGGGAGCGGAGGTTAGTGTCGTCCCGCATTCAATAATCGGTGCGCGATCAGAATCCGGCACCACTCTCCGAGCTGCAAACGGTACGCTCATTAGAACCTTCGGTCGTCGGCTGTTGACTTCAGGCTTCGGTCGTAGACGCGATTTTCCCTGGGTTTTTCGTGTGGCCGATATTCTTTTCCCTATCGTTGGTATCGACTTCCTCCGACATTTCGGTTCACTGGTCGACGCACGTCGATCGCGCCCGATCGGTACCTCGACAAAGCTCAACTTTCGGGGCAAACCGTCGCACGCGGCCGTGATCAGTCCCATGCTAGCCAATTCCCTAGTTTGCGAGCCTTATGGGAAACTCTCATCCGAATTCTCTCNCATCACCTCGTTGAGGGAAGGTAAAGTCGAGCTATTAATTGGTTGTGACGTGCCTGAAGCACCTTCAATAATAGATCAGCGGGCCAGAAGCAGGTGTCAGCCATACGCTGTAGAAACCATCTTGGGCTGGACCTTGCGAGGTCTCATGTCTCTCTCAAAAAACAGCAAGGCTGAAGTTCGTTGCTTGAGGCGTGCTGAGCCAGCACGACTGGTTCAGCATATTTTCGACCTAGAGTTTGTCGAGCGCGTACTTTCCGAAGAAGTGGTTCATTCATGTGACGATAAGTGGGCTGGGCGTGTTGCAGAGTCCACAGTTACGTTGAAGGACGGTCGGTATGAGATCGGCTTGCCGTGGCGGTTTGACAGTGTAAACCTCCCAGATAACCGGTGATTGACTCATTAACGTCTGAATTTATTAGGAAGGAGACTTTCCCACGATACTTAATTGGCACGAAATATAATGAGATTATCAAGGCACACGTGGCCAGAGGTTATATATCCGGAGTTGACACCAGGGAGGATAAGACCCTTCGCCGGCTGTACTTGCCTCATCACCCGCTGTTGAAATCGGATAAACTCGGGAAGGTGCGGATAGTATTGAATTGAGTAACGAAATACAAGGAATCCCATTTGAACAAAGTCCTGCTGCAGGGGACATTCCTGACAAAAAACGTGGTGGGTGTGTTGTTACCGTTCCGAAAGGGTTTGATAGCCTCGCCCTCAGACATAGAGGAAATGATTTTGCAGGTGAAGGTACCTGAAATGGACCGGTGGACACTGAGATTTCTTAGGTGAAGTAATGAACCAATGTCTGGCTCACCGGACACGTATGAGATTGTGGTCCATTCTTTCGGGGCTACTTCTCCCTTCTGCGCGTCATATGCACTCAGGAGGACTGCAATTGCTAATGGGCATCGATTTAGCAAGCCGGCCAGCCAAATTGTGTCTCAGAACTTTTAAGGCGACGACTGCTTGGTATCAGTGGATACGCTTGAAGATGCCAGATGTGTAGCGTTTGATTTGCGCGAAGAGCTCCTCTTGGGTGGGTTTAAACTAGTAAAGTGGAAGTCTTAAATAACAGAGGCACTCTTGGATGTACCACCAAACAAAAGATCATCTGTGTCAGCAGCACTGGACCTAGGTGATCGCAGTCACCACAAGGCCCTTGGATTACAGTGGCAGATATCGGAAGACTGTTTCAAGTTTCGCGTATCTTTGCTGAAGAGGCCATTCAACCGGAGAGGCTTGTTAGCCTGCAGTGCGTCGGTACACGACTTATTGGGGTTAATTGCTCCGTTTGTTCTCCTCGGTCGGAAGTTGCTTCATGGCTTATGCGGCACGAATGCCCGGTGTGATATACCCTTAGACGAAAGGTGTCAAGGTGAGCGGGAAAGGTGGTCACTGGGTGTAGCGTCGACAGCCTCAGTTACAGTACAGCTTTCAACCAGACCCCATGGGAAGACGCCGACATGTTGGGAGTTGCAAATGTTTTCCGACGCTTCCGAGACGGGTAATGGAGCTGTCGACTATCTCTGAAAAGTTTTGGGAGTTGGCAGCATTTTTTGCTGCTTCTCGATGGGGAATTCTCGTGTTGCACCTTTAAAGCACTTGTCTAACCCAAGGTTGAAACTTACAGCCGCAGTATCGGCGGCTAAACTTATGAGATTTATAGTAAGCGAACTCAAGCTAACCTTCGATAACATCGCACTTTGGACAGACTTCGCCATCGTGTTGGAGTACTTGAGAAACGCCCCCTGTCGTTTTGCCACACTTTTAGCCAACCGCGTTTAACTAACTCATGATTACACCCAGGATTGTCGATAGTGACACATTTCGTCCGAGTTAAACCCGACAGACGTAGCCTCGCTAAGATACTCTAATGCTAGTTCCCAAGAAATTCACACGTGGCTAAGTGGTCCAGCCTTTCTATGGGAACTTGAGAATTCGTAGCCACCGGACAAGCCGCTCAAGACGATTCAAGCAGAGAAACTCGAGTTGAAGAAGGTGCTGATAGTAGCCGGTGTTGGTGATGCGCAATGGTATGTGGAGCATGTTCCGCGTTACTTTCGCTGGTGCGTCCTACTCCGCGCAGTACCGTAGTTAATACGTTTCAAGAATTGTTTCATCTGCGTGAAGGCCGGTTGACAGTGTTCCATTATGCTGGGTCCTTTGCGTAAGTTAAAATTGGACCTAGCTTGTGGATCCATCTTCCGACTGAAGCAACAAAGTGCCTTTGCTAAGGGCTGTACGGAACACTCCGAAGGCCGACCGGGTACGCTAGCCCAACTAGAGCCTGTCGCTATAAACAATGTTCTGTGTCTCGGTGGAAGGGTTTCGACCGGGCTTTCTAGCGGCACTAGAATAATGATACTACCGCCCAGCGGCATTGTTACGGATATGATTATTGGACACCATCACGAGTTCGAAGGACACATGGGGGCTAGTCACGTCTTATCATCTATCCAAAGGAAGTTTTGCATTGTCGAGGGCATGGCTAGTGTGCGCCGCGTTCTCTTGAAATGTATGAAGTGTAGTGTTGGCAGCGAAGCCGTTCTGTTGATCGCACAACACCTGGTGGTGCCCCGTTCACAGTCTGTGGCGTGGATTTTTTTGGACCTCTTGAGATTCGAATTAGAAGTTGCGTTTGTAAGATATATGGCTGTCTCTTCTCGTGTTTAGGGACAAGAGCTATACATTTCGTAGTAGCGCGATCAATGTCAACGGACTCTTTTCCAATGGCTCTAATGAGGTTCACTGAACTTCTGGGTGTGCCGAAAGTCATGTATAGTGATAACGCATCCAACTTTGTTGGCGCGGAATCAGAGCTGAGGGGGCAATTACTTGGCCTAGGTCAAGACACTTTGGTGGTCCGCGGTATCGATTGGCATTTTAATCCTCCTGCTGCTAGCCATTGGGGTGTAAAATGAGAGCGCATGTTTCGCTGGCTGTCGCGAGGGAACAATTAATGTCGGACGAGAGTCTCCACACAGTTAATCGAGTTTGAGAGAGTTCCCAATATCAGGCCTTCAGTTCCATTTTGCGATGATCCGGATGGTCCCATGATTATCCTAAAACCACACTCAGGTGTGCCGTGCGCTCACATCACATTGCTAGGAAGGTACACGGAAGGGTGGAAGCGGGCTCAACACCTGGCTAGTGTGTGCCCTGGAAACGCTGGGTCAGAGAGTATTTACTCTCAATCCAAGTGTATCATACTTGGACGAAGGTTGGACGTGATGTGAAGGTTGGTGACCTTGTGGTGACCTCGACGTTTTGCTGTATTAACGTTTCATCTCGCTCTTCGCGCGCTCTCCTCGATTTTACATGTCGGCAATAAATTTCTCGTCTACTAGATGCGTTGTTCGTAATCGACCGGCCATAGCCTGTCTGAACTCCACGCCAGCCAACATTGGTCTGATCTGGTTCAGGGCTTACCAGCTGATATCCAATCAGCCTGCGATATGTACAACAATCCACATCCGGGCCACTAATTCAGCGTTCTTCGCAATGATTCGCTTGTTCCTTGGGTGCGCAATTATCAAATGCGACGAAATGTACAGGTGGTCACTGATAGCGCTGTAAAATGCGAAATAGCTAGAGAGACTAGAGACCGGCCGTCGACGAGCGAGTAAACCGGAAGAATGTGACATGTGTGTCCTTCGGGTTCGCGCCACAGTCACATGATGTGCAGACAAACGATCGGACAGCATACATCATGCGAGCTTTCTTGATAGCTTACAATATGCAACTGAGTTTTGTAACTACTTTACACACCATACTGCAGGCAGGCCATTGAAATCTCCAGGCCGCTACAAGAGTACAGCGAACTCTGATTAGAGCCAATCAGGACACACTCACTCCAGGCGTGTTGCAACTGTCCTGGGTCACAATGACCTCGTTGCCATTCGTCCACGCGGGACCAACAATCACTAGTCTAGAAGTTAGATATTGATGGGGTTATTAATTAGCAGTTACTGACATTTGTCAACGGAGTCCGCAGTCGATGAGATGGCTGACCGACAACCATGACATGGTCGTAAACTTCCACTTCAGAACACTGCGAAATCGAGCATTCTCGGGGTAGGGCCTTCTCTGTTGCACCTTCAAAATGACGATAACCGCACTGATGAAACGTAAACATGAGCCAGCGCTTATGGTAGGTTCCAATCGTGTAATTATTCAGAATTGTTTTGCCACCAAACCAATTGTTCGAGATCGGGTTGGATGCATCCCAGTTGTTTCATTACAACTGCTTACTTGCAGCTGACGACCTGCAAACACTGCCCGAAATTTACAATTCACCATATTCTGAGATGCATAAATCGTGGGTTGCCGCCAAATGAATCTTTTCTCGTTAGATTTTCTCTACTGATCTTTGGGGTCAGTAAGCTGCTTGCAATGAGTTTTTATGACTACCTTATTTTCAAGGAAATTTTCATGAACGCGCTTCTTGTCCTTATTCATTGTCTCTCTGGTAAGTCGTTCTTCTATTGCAGGAGGACCTCTCTGTGGCAATCGTCAGTCCTTTTCCTTAGACCGACACTACAATCAGAGTCACGTGCATGAAGAACGGTATTTCCGATGAACAGCTGTTCCGAAGCACCACTTAGACTTGATATCGTTCTTATTTCTAATTCGTTCTTACGCAGTTTCCCAGTTCTAACTTCTCGCTCCTGAACCTTCGTTGATATATGCCGTAGTTTCACATACGCCTCAACGCATAAAACACTCAGACTGGCTCGGAATCGGTTTGACTTTGGCAAGGGGTGGCGAGATGTCGAATCCGAGTAGGTGTGCAGCAAATTCCAGTGTCACCCTGGATCCACCCAGAGTAGTTTTGACTTAGGCCAGAGTTGATTCCGAGTTGGCCAGGGTCGTTTACGAGTCAGCCGGTCACGCTGACGACACCTTCTTTACATTCCTAACAATTTGCTTTGACTACAAAAATGATTCGACCTCTATATGATCCAACGTTTACGGACATCTGACATTATTCGGTAGGCTTTACTAACTTCTCTCGTGGTAGACTTTTCTTAACTGCCAAGTCAATTTAACTGTGGAGTAAAAGAGAGAGGTCAATGTTCGGCCTACTACTGGCTAATTTGCGGACATGCCCACATGTGGTGCGAAAAAGCTCCAACATTGCTAGATTCCTGTATCTGGTCGAGTTCACGTGAAACCCTAATCTTTGACCGTTGTAATTTTCTTCTCTTCAGTTTCCTGATATTCTTTTGTCTTTGCATCTTATTCATGAGAAACTGTGATGTTTCGTGAATAGATGGGACTTGACTCGAGCCAATACCACTTATATCGGAATTAAACAGAACACAACGAATGAACAAAAGTCAAACGCTTGAATTGAAATTTTGCGCTGCATAAAAAAGTGCACAACCTGAACTTCAATACTTGAAGTGAAAGTATGCTCAATGACGATCATCACATCCACCACACGTTGAATGCGACTGCGGGCTCTTGAAATTCTTTCTGGGTTTTATTTGCAACCTTGAAGTCCTTAGAATGATGCTTGCAATTTCTCTGGTCGAATTCGGACCTAGAACAGATTCATCACTCTCTGAAGTCACGCCGGAATCTGGAACGAACTGACCCGTATTCTCACGTGCCGATTAGAGTTTGGTATAAGCGTTCACCAAGATTCTTTAAAAGTAAACCAGATGACGGTCTAAAGTGNATTCTTATTCCCAACGGCCGCAAAAATGGCCTTCATTAATTTGAAAAGGGCTATAGCCAATGATTGCATCGCTGTAGCATCATCATCATCCGTCTGCTCCCTTGGCACTCAGCGTGGAGGCATCTGACGTGGCTGTAGGGGCGGTTCTGCAACAGCAACTCGATGCCCACTGGTGCCCATTAGCCTTTTTCTCTAAACAGTTACAACCTACTGAGTCGCGGTATAGTGCTTTTGGAAAGGAGCTGTTAGCATCCAGCACTTTCGACATGTCTTTGAAGATAGGAACTTTATCGTATTCACAGACCATAAGCCGCTAACGTACGCGTTACGCTCGACAACCGACAGATATTTCCCCAGAGAGACGAGACACCTGGATTATATCGCCCAGTTCACGACCAATATTCGTCATGTTTCAGGTACTGCGGACCCAGTCGCCGATGCTCCCTCGCGCGTTAATGCTACTTTGAGCACGACAGAAAGCTCAATAGAGCTGGCGGCAACCGCGGCCGCACAAGACAACGACCAGGATATAGAACAACTCTGCCAGTCCAGTTCCCTTAAGTTACAAAGTGATCTCATGAATTCCTCCGGTGGTGTCATTATTGGTGACACTTCACAAGGCACCCCTTCTCCGATTATTCCATAGGCCTTCCGCCGCCCACTTTTTGATACGTTGCACAACATGTTCCACCCTGGCATACGTTCAACAGTCAAAATGGTCACGCAGCGCTCTGTCTGGCGCAACGTTAATCGCGACGTCCGCACATGGGCGAAAGCGTCCACGCCCTGCCAGCGGTCTAAGACCCATCGTCACACGCGTGCCCCAGTGGGAAGTTTTTCAGCCCCCGATGAGCGTTTCTACCATGTGCATGTCGACCTGGTCGGGCCCTTGCCACCCTCGAAGGGGTTTACATACATCCTGACATGCGTAGACAGGTTTACACGTTGGTCAGAGGCTATACCAGTGCCAAATTGCTCGTCGGAAACCGTCGCACAAGCATTCTTGGAATGCTGGGTCGCTCAGTTTGGTTGCCCTGCTCAGGTGACTACCGATCGCGGGTCACATTTTGACCTGGACTTCAATTCACTCCACAATGCACTAGGCTGTAGTAGAATTCGCACAACAGCTTACCATCCCGCAGCCATCGGGTTGGTTGACCGCTTTCATCGCCAGTTGAAAAGTTCACTATCCGCTAGCAACAAACCCTCATGGCACGAGGTTTTGCCAATAGCCTTGTTGGGTATCCGTACCACGCTGGAGGCAGACCTCAATACCACCCCTGCCCAGTTAGTCTATGGGTGGCCCTCACGTTTACCCGGCGAGTTGATTGCTCCAGGCGCAACGGGACCAATCAGCTTCGCGGATTACGGCGAGCGGTTAGCCCAGCGAATGAGGCGACCCCAACCACTTCCACCGAGAGAACAGATGACGCCAACGTACGTACATCTTCGTCTGTCAACTTGTTCTCATGTTTTGGTTTGTGCGGTTGCTCCTCGACGACCTTTTCACCCGCCGTATACCGGACCGTTCCGCGTACTCGCACGCTATGCTAAGACTTTCGTGTTGAAACGCAATGGTAAGCGCGAGGTGATCTCTATCGCTAGATTGAAGCCGGCGTTTATAAAGATACCCGATAAGGAAACTTATTTGCAGGAAGCAGCGCCCTCTTTGGTCGGTACATTACTCAGAGTTGGTACAGATTCGGTTTCAGGTGCAAATTCGCCTGTGTCGACGGGGCCAAGCCTCCAGGCAGACGCGGGAGAGATTTGCGGAGGCCAGTGCGATTCGCAGATTACGTGGACGTCCGCCGTATCTAACTTTTGTTGTCATACTTCCTCACCAAGTTGATTTTATATGGCCCGGCCTACAGCACACTGTCGGCGAGACGTTTTATTTTGAAAAGCAGGAGAAAACCTTATTTTGTCGGACGCCATGGGATCAGAAAACCCAATACCTGGAATTAACCATCCATTACCTACATGGGGCGCGGATGGCCTGCATTGCGAGAAGACGCTGGAAAGCACGAATTCCTGTGAAGATCACCTACGATGAACGTGAACGAGGCAACAGTCTTACGACCACAACATCATTTCCCATTTTCCCTTCTGTATACAACTATTGACCTGCCCAACCGTGTCCCCACCAATTTTCAATTGTTTTTCCCCCACTTCCCACCGGACGTGGACGCGAGCTGTGTGAAGGGAATAAATTGAACCATTCGTGCTCGAGTCAACGGTTCCAGTTAACTGAAAAACTCCTACAATATCGAAATCAACACTCTGGTTGCCTTCTAGCGGGAAGCTCCGTAGCGACCCTATATGGTTATTGCTGACTGCGTTGAATTCAGAGTTAGCATTTGTACTCTTTCTCCTCCCCACATTTTGTATGCGCTTAAACGTTTTTTGAACGAGTATTGTTACCGGCATTTCACACGCGCACTGGAACATTTCTGCTGCGGTGTCTGCTCGCTTGACGTTTTTTTGTACAAACGTTTCATCTCGCTCTTCGCTCGCTCTCCTCGATTTTACATGTCGGCAATAAATTTCTCGTCTACTAGATGCGTTGTTCGTAATCGACCGGCCATAGCCTGTCTGAACTCCACGCCAGCCAACATTGGTCTGATCTGGTTCAGGGCTTACCAGCTGATATCCAATCAGCCTGCGATATGTACAACAATCCACATCCGGGCCACTAATTCAGCGTTCTTCGCAATGATTCGCTTGTTCCTTGGGTGCGCAATTATCAAATGCGACGAAATGTACAGGTGGTCACTGATAGCGCTGTAAAATGCGAAATAGCTAGAGAGACTAGAGACCGGCCGTCGACGAGCGAGTAAACCGGAAGAATGTGACATGTGTGGCCTTCGGGTTCGCGCAACAGTCACATGATATGCAGACAAACAATCGGACAGCATACATCATGCGAGCTTTCTTGATAGCCTAGGTACAATATGCAACTATGAGTTTTGTAACTACTTCACACACCATACTGCAGGCAGGCTAGTGAAATCTCCAGGCTGCTACAAGAGTACAGCGAACTCTGAGTAGAGCCAATCAGGACACACTCACTTCAGCCGTGTTGCAACTGTCCTGAGTCACGATGACCTCGTTGCCATTCGTCCACGCGGGGCCAACAATCACTAGTCTAGAAGTTAGATATTGATGGGGTTATTAATTAGCAGTCACTGACATTTGTCAACGGAGTCCGCAGTCGATGAGATGGCTGACCGACAACCATGACATGATCGTAAACTTCCGATTCAGAACACTGCGAAATCGAGCATTCTCGGGGTAGGGCCTTCTCTGTTGCACCTTCAAAATGGCGATAACTGCACTGATGAAACGTAAACATTAGCCAGCGATTATGGTAGGTTCCAATCGTGTAATTACTCGGAATTGTTTCGCCACCAAACCAATTGTTCGAGATCGGTTTGGATGCATCCCAGTTGTTTCATTACAACTGCTTACTTGCAGCTGACGACCTGCAAACACTTTGCCCAAAATTTACAATTCACCATATTCTGAGATGCATAAATCGTGGGTTGCCGCCAAATGAATCTTTTCTCGTTAGATTTTCTCTATTGATCTTCGGGGTCAGTAAGCTGCTTGCAATGAATTTTTATGGCTACCTTATTTTCAAGGGAATTTTCATGAACGCGCTTCCTGTCTTCATTCATAGTCTCTCTGGTAAGTCGTTCTTCTATTGCAGGAGGACCTCTCTGTGGCAATCGCCAGTCGTTTTCCATTGACCGACACTACAATCAGAGTCACGTGCATGAAGAACGGTATTTCCGATGAACAGCTGTTCCGAAGCACCACTTAGACGTGGTATCGTTCTTATTTTTAATTCGTTCTCACGCAGTTTCCCAGTTCTAAATTCTCGCTCCTGAACCTTTGTTGATATATGCCGTAGTTTCACATACGCCTCAACGCATAAAACACTCAGACTGGCTCGGAATCGGTTTGACTTTGGCAAGGGGTGGCGAGATGTCGAATCCGAGTAGGTGTGCAGCAAATTCCAGTGTCACCCTGGATCCACCCAGAGTAGTTTTGAATTAGGCCAGAGTTGATTCCGAGTTGGCCAGGGTCGTTTACGAGTCAGCCGGTCACGCTGACGACACCTTCTTTACATTCCTAACAATTTGCTTTGACTACAAAAATGATTCGACCTCTATATGATCCAACGTTTACGGACTTCTGACATTATTCGGTAGGCTTTACTAACTTCTCTCGTGGTAGACTTTTCTTAACTGCCAAGTCAATTTAACTGTGGAGTAAAAGAGAGAGGTCAATGTTCGGCCTACTACTGGCTAATTTGCGGACATGCCCACATGTGGTGCGAAAAAGCTCCAACATTGCTAGATTCCTGTATCTGGTCGAGTTCACGTGAAACCCTAATCTTTGACCGTTGTAATTTTCTTCTCTTCAGTTTCCTGATATTCTTTTGTCTTTGCATCTTATTCATGAGAAACTGTGATGTTTCGTGAATAGATGGGACTTGACTCGAGCCAATACCACTTATATCGGAATTAAACAGAACACAACGAATGAACAAAAGTCAAACGCTTGAATTGAAATTTTGCGCTGCATAAAAAAGTGCACAACCTGAACTTCAATACTTGAAATGAAAGTATGCTCAATGACGATCATCACATCCACCACACGTTGAATGCGACTGCGGGCTCTTGAAATTCTTTCTGGGTTTTATTTGCAACCTTGAAGTCCTTAGAATGATGCTTGCAATTTCTCTGGTCGAATTCGGACCTAGAACAGATTCATCACTCTCTGAAGTCACGCCGGAATCTGGAACGAACTGACCCGTATTCTCACGTGCCGATTAGAGTTTGGTATAAGCGTTCACCAAGATTCTTTAAAAGTAAACCGGATGACGGTCTTAAGTCGTTATCACGGTAAAAGGTAACATTAGGGGATTGAGGACGCATCATGTTTGATCTCAAAGACCCTCATTTAAAAAGTTTGACGGAACTTTCATACGTAGTGGAATGGCAGACATTGCGATATTGTAGCAAGAAGTTATCCACACCTTTTCCAAGGTCTCTGATTGTAGTTAACTGCGAAGAGGCTATAGCATTTTTGAGTGTTCTAACAAAGTTTTCAGTCTGACCATTGGAGCAGGGATGTAAAGCAAGAGTAAACAGGTGCCTGCATCCAATGCTGTTGAGCCGAGTAGTTAGAAGGTTGACAGTGAAAAGGGTACCATTGTCAGTCACTAGCACAATAGGGATACCTTCTCTGCTGACTATTCAAGCACAATAATTCTTCTGGAGTGGGTGATAAGTCTTCCCGACGCACAAAAGATGTGGGAAATGTCCGTCTGACTTGCGGGGTCTAACCACATCCTAGCGCACTGAGGATGGGTGAAAATCAACTGTTCGACTGGCCGGCAGAGGTTGAATTAGAAAGCAATAATTACTAGAAGTTTTCACAGATGTGTATGGAGCACGTGACAAGTAATCCACATGTTTGATTTGGTTGGCTGATTTGTGCACTATGGTATAGACATATGCACTGAATGCTATGATCCACCGTTGAACCATGGTTGCTGACGAACGTGCCAATGACTTGTCAGGATTATAAATGAATTTCAACACTTCATGATCCGATTAAATTTTGCATGTTATTCGAAATTTATGAAGCTGCTTTGCCGCCCATTCTACTGTCGGAGCTCCACAGCGTGTCTGAACACAACCCCTCTCTCCTGGATTGAGTCAGCCTGATATACACACAACTGGTTTTTCGTCCCACTCAGGCACAGCTCCGATTTCAATGACACTTTGTAAATGACCTCGTTTCCAGCAATGGTGGCATATAGAGCTGCGGTGGGCGCATTTGTATCTGGAACGTTTCGTGTCACACGGGGCACGATTCTCGGATCTGCTAGTGGCTTGTGTCGGCCGATGCGACAAATTTTGAGAAACTGGTCGAGAACCACACTTAGGAGGTAAATTAAATAGCCGCAGAGTGCCGTGTTCTGTAGATCGCCTTCTCGTCGATCCAAGCAAGACTGAGGCCTTACTAGAACTCCCACTCTGAAGTGTATTACTAACGTTTCCGTACTGCTCACAGATAACTAGTATTTTGATAAGTAGGTTTTTGGTGTATCAGCAATTGTCTATGTAGATCCAGAGATTTAATATTAGTGATAGGTCAGTCATGAAGTTGGACCTCCAACTGATCAGCAAAACCATATCGTGCCGCCTGAGTTTGAATCTGGAGAATAAATTCACGGACGGGCTGGTTCAGATGGCGCTGCATGATATTGATTTTGGCTCTTTCCGCGACTTCAAAATTTACAGGGGTGATATGACCGGGCAGTGTTTTCTTTATGCACTCATACGTCAGATCCATCACGGAATCTGGATAAGATAAATCCTCCAGAAGACGATGAGCTTTTTTCCTATTCTCGAGAGGAAGAAGGCGGGCTTTTTCCCCTCGTTTAAGCTGGATGCGAGCCTACACCATAGTTTGAATGGTACAAGATAATCATCAACATCACAAAGGGATGAATGAAGTTCCAAAGTTTCGATAGGCATAAGATTCGTTGTTATTGGAGCCTGCCGCGACGCCAGTGTGATGCTTCGTGAACAGATAGAACTCAACGCAAGACCAGTAGCCGGTGTATCCGAATTGAGCACAACACAACGAATGAACGACATTCGAACGCTTGTATTAGAATTAAGCGCCGCACCAAAAAGTGTACAACCTGAACTTCAATAAATGACGCGAAAGTATGATCAATAACATCCATCACAGAAACTTGTCACTGCAACCGTTATTTTTTATCAGAGCTGAGCGGTCTCACGCTTCATGCAAACACGTCGCATCACAGATGAGACTATCCGAGATCCAGCTCACTGGAGTACGTTGCCAGCACACTGATTATAGCTCATATAATCACTGAAAATCGTGATCTGGCATTCAGAACACAATTGTCGCCACCCGCTCAGCTTCGGCATTCAGAGTTTCACAAGGCTCGACTATAATGGTAGTATATGGAAATGTAACGGTGCTTCAAGTGTGACTTAAAGTCGTTACCAAAAGCCGACGGTTGGAGGAATCGCAATTGCTGTTCCACAGTTCTCAGATATGGAGTCCGCCTTGTGGTTTATGCACCTAGAGGCAGCGCTCTACAGACAGCGCGTTAAGGCAGATCAGCATAAATTTTACCGATTTTTGACCAGGTTCTTCAAGGATTTCACGATGCAAGCGTGTGACCCCCTGCTGAATTCACCCGTCGAACATTGGTTTGAATCCCTTGAGGAAGCCGCTATCAAACGGATCGCACCGTCTGATAGATCACGGCTACAACAGCTCTTTTGAGATCTGCAGCTGGGAGACAGACGACCGTGTAACCTGTTGCTTCAGATGCAACAGTTGTTGGGCCCCTCATCCATGGATAATACACTTAAGCGGTTGGGGATGCAACGTCTCCCGGTCAACACACAAGCTATCCCCATAACAGCCAAGATCCCGTCCTTGTTAGGCGCAGCACAACTCGCAGATGAGATTCAGGACCGTTTTTGCACCGCCTACCCTGTCTCCATCACAGCGGCGACGAGTCCTATGACAGAGCTTCCCGAGATCCCTAACTTTTCAGCTTCACAGCAATCATCCCGTCCGCCGCCGCCAGATGATTGACGCATGGTTTGGTTAAAGATAGCGGCTCTTCGGCAACATTTCGCTGGGTTTCCGCAGTTGCTCTCGTACCCTCCTCTATTTTAGGGATCGATTTTTCTCAACATTTCGACCTCGTGGTCGATACGCAAAGAAGGAAATTGGTCGATTCTCGTACAAAAATAGGCTCAACGGCATCCAGGCATACGCAGAGGTCATCAGTCCTCTTCCCCTTCAACCTGAAACCACTCAGCCCCACAATCCTTATTTTTAGATTTCCCACAGCTCGTACGATTAACAAATGATCTCCTCCCAGCCACTTCTCTTACACTCACGATATTAGGAATAAAGATTCACCAATATCTCGTAGAGCAAGACGCCTAGCCCCAGACAAACCTAACGTAGCTAGGGCGGAGTTCAGACAATTGCNACAATTGCCCAAACTAGAGGTAATCCGTCCTTCTGAGATTCAGCTATTCAGCGATTGATACACGGGTTCGAGGCCGGGGCCCAAGATTCCCGGATCCAGTGGGTATTCCCCGCTCAGTGTCAGCGGGGGTCTGTTGATCCGAAAGGCGATCACTGAAAACAGGGTGT
>QNGE01008139.1:0-18626 GCA_008508345.1 Paragonimus westermani
TAGATTGGGCCCCCAGCCTCGAACCCGTGTAGGAATCGCTGAGTGAATCGCTGATTAGCAGAGAGTAAACTAGGATCTTTCTCCAGGATTGCACTTAATTCAGTGCTAAAGCGGAAGTCCTTGCCTCCTTTCAGTAGATCAACCGGTCATTACGAACGATGGAGTGACCAAAAAGGCTCTCCTTCTGGCAGGGCATGTCGAGTGTTAGCCACGTCTTAACCACGTCTATAATCTTAAGCCTCTTTCTATCGACAAGCTTTCGCACTTCGTCCACCTCGGACTCTAGAACCTCAGTAACCAAGCCTCGCTAGCCACATATCAACACCCACGTACACTTATCTGGAGGTGGTGTCTGACGTCGAGCGAGTAACGTATAATACCTGAGCCACGCTGAGCTTCTGGAAGTCGGTTCACCAGGTTTTATTATCATGTCGGAGGCGGTGCGCAACCTCTTGTTGAATATCAGAAGGTCTTCCGATATGTAAAAAGATGTAACTGCCTCAGAAATCATTGTGGCGAATAAAGTTCTTATGGTTTACCTTCGATTTTTAACAAATCCACCCATAGCGCATCAAGTATAATTACGTGTTGTTCAATTTTTCCAAGGTTGTGACTATGGAATTTGCGAATGCATTTTGTGGGTGTCCACATTAGTACCCTTGCTACACCATAAAAATCGGGTATCATCAACTAAGTGGCAGTTTCTCACATGAGCAATCTCCACACTTTTCTTTTCGGAGTTAAATTAGGGAAACGCACTCCCTTCCAGTTGTTTTGCCACAGGACTCAGTCGTCAGGCAGCCAAACACCCCACCGGACCGGTTACACGTGAGCTCCATCAGGCGCTAACTATTCCGGAGACGACTATACCGCTGATCAAACAAACAGAGTTGGCATACCAGGTGCATGACAGTTATGCTCCCAAGAAAACAGCCCAAGAGCAGGCATCTTGCAGCCGCGACATCAGCCAGCAGAGTATCTCAGGCCTGAAGAAGCAGTGTTACAAATGTCCCTGCTGCCTCTTTAACAAGAGTGCTATCAAACAAACGGTCACCAATGAGCACAGAGCCTTGCTCATGGAGTATTTTGCCCGCACGACAACTCAATGACAGTGTACGCTAGTACCACCGTCGGTTTCGAACTTGTGCTGTTTTTTGCACTCAGCCTTGCTTCTTTCGGAGTGATCACACATGGACGGGAGACGACCGAGCCAGTCATTAACGTTGGCAACTGTTAGTGATCCTCACTTGTCACCTGTTTTGCCTAGTTGACCGTTGCAAGTCCCTCAAGTCTTTTATCGATACAGGCGTCGGGATTCATGTCATGCTACCCACTGGTGGCAAACAAACTCAAACCGGTGTCGTATACCCCACGGACCTCTAACCGCACTGCTACGGATATCGACGAAGAGAGACCACTCATCTACAGCTTCACCGTCTGCAATCATACTGGACACATACCGTTGCAGACGTACTAAACCCAAATGCTGGTGTTTATTTTCTCACTTCCTTTGAACTCCCTGTGAGTGCGATGCGTCGAAGACTCTTGGACGGCACAAAAAGCTCTCCGTGTAAGTGGAAAGGCCACATCTGTGAGCTTGCAGAAGCTACGTTAGATATTACCGAACGAAAATTTCGCAATCCCGCTCGGACAGTTCCTACGTCTAATCAATCCATCAAGCCCGCCATCACGAGAAAAACACGACTCTTTCCATCTCGTTATCAAAAAACAATCACCTGCCGTTGCATACTACAGTCAAGTGCCACCACAGAAACTCGAACTTGCTCAAGCTGAATTCGAGAATCCCCACCACCAGGTAGTATTTGGCCCTCTAGTAGTCCTTAGGCCTCACCCAAAGACTAGCGTCCTCGTGGTTGGTATCTTGCTTGAAAAACGCCATCGTCCCTGACGGATACCTGATTCTACACATCCACGGCTATTCCACCGGTCTGTACCGTATGCCCATTTTCTCAAAGACCGATTTGTTTCGGACATACCATCGGGTCCCCGTGGCACCGGAAGAAGTAGTGAAGACGGTAATCACCACCTCACTCAGAGTGTGAATTTGCCCGCATGCTCTCTGGTTTGCGAAATGCAGCTCGGAACTTTCAGGGGTTCATGCATCAAATCCTCTCTGGTCTACACTTAATTTCCGCCTATATCAGCAACATTCTCTTGGCAAGCAAGGATGCGCATCAACACATGTCACATCTCCGTAGAGTCTTCGAACTTTTCGATCACCACGTCATAACCTCAAACTCAACGAAGGGTGTTTCTTGCGTAGACTCCACAGATTTCCTGGGGCCCTGGATCACCGGTGACGGTACTGAAACTCTGCTGGAGAAACTCGCTGCCTCTAAAGATAATGTCACCACAACTCTAGAAATGTCCATATTTGTTTCTAAGGCAAGGCTAATTCCCACTGTTCTTTTATTCCGCACTGTTCAGATGTTCTGAAGTCTCTTGCACATTTTTAAAAGGTAATCCTAACGTTGGATCTGCTGAAGTTCGTCTAATACATTTAGCATTTTTGTTTGGTTTGCTGGGGAGCGACGAATTCAATGAGACGTGTTTGGTTTGTTTGTAGAATCTCGATCCCAAAGTTGCCTTCATCAGTCTCTGTTATTGTGTGCAGTAAACGTTCGTGATGAAATTCGTACCATAATTTCACGGGGTGTTTGCCTTCTCCCTTTTATTAGAACTTGCTTCTCTGATATTGTTTGACACGCACCTAACTTCAACTGCACCCGATTGTTTTCATCAGCTCATCTGCTGTTGGCTGGCTTCGAACTCGTTTTCGGTCAATTGAATTTGAACGCCCGTCTGCATGACAATCTGCGTATCTGATTGGTTCACGTCCGAGCTGATTAGTACCTTAAGTATTATTGTTGTTTTATCAAACAGAAACCCTACAAATACCATTCCCTTCGAACTTTTTCAAAGTTTTTATGCCTAAAAGGAAGTCCCGTCAACCCGACCGTCTGAATAATCGTTAGTAAAACCGTCAGGTAGGCGTAACCGTGTGAATTACGCCAAATCGAAAGCAGCGAAATTAACACCCGGGCACTGTGCTTATGGCCTCCAGCTAACACTGCATATATCTCAGCTGAAGACGTTTTATTGCTGATGATGCCCAGGTAAACGTGTATGTAGACGATGGTATGGCTCCCATTTTGCATCCCAGTCAGCTGGCCACGACGTTTTGCAGCAAATCATGAACGGCCAGTTTCAGCCCTTATCGGTTCTCTTCCACAACCTCCAACAGGCGGCAAACCGTATAGAACCGTCGGTCGCGATTAGCTGGTTACGTTTATCTCCATTAAACACTTCCATTGCATGCTGGAAGCCAGGTTTTTGCTACCCTGAAAGATCTTGACAGATTACAAATTACTTATTTATTCTTCCGAAGCCAAGCCCAACCACTATATCCAGGCGAAACTCCATATTTGGGCTACATCTCCCAGCTAACGACAAACATGGTATGTCGCAGACAACAAGAAGATCATCACCAACGCCTTGTCCAGGGTTACCTTGAGTGACCTACACCGATCTGACACCGGTGATTTGAGGAAATTAGCATAAGAACAAAGTAACAGCAGTGCCGCAACTCTTTGCTCAAAATTCGGGAGTTCCCTTTAGACAACTGTGAATGTACAGCCATACGTGGTACCAAGAAAGTGCGCCCTCCTCCGTTTTATGCAAAAGAATTTCAGACCCTGTTTTTAGCGGTCTACACCGCAGGTACCGCGTCAGCATTCGTGTCCCCGTTAATCTGACTTCAGACCAATGCATAAAGTCGAACATGCAAAAGGGCGCACGGGGATGGACAGGAATTCGCCTTCATCGTCACCGCAGCAAAAGCCACCGACATATCACCATGGCCCTCGGCATATGCGCTATCCTCGGAACGCGTTTCCGTTATTTTTGTGTTGACATAGTCGGGCCGTTGCCATATTCAGAAGGTCGTTTATATACTTCGGCTGCTTTACTAGATGGCCACTGACAATATCTCTCCCCAACACGAGCACCGAAACAATTGCATGAGCGTCCATAGATTGGTGGATCTCGAACCATGATGTTTCAGCGATCGTGACAACCGACTGAAATACACTGTCCCAATCAGCGTCGTACAGAAGCTTCAACCGACTACTCGGAGTCGATCGCATCAAAACCACTGAATACCATCCGGCGACAAGTGATTAGTTCGAATGACTCCACCGTAAACTGAAGGCAGCCTCAAAGGCCCGACTAACCCACCAACGTTTGATCAGTCACTCATCTGTGGCTGAGCTTGGAATTCTACCGGCCGGTAAAGAACACACTGGATGCACGGCTGAAAAACTGTGGTATGACACTCCGCCTTCCTGGTGAATTGTCCCACAAGTCAAACGCCGGCCATGCTGGTTTTCACACTACCAACTTTGTGCAACAGTTGAAGCCATGCATGGCAAAAATCCGGCTTCAGCCTACCAGGTTAGGCAACGAAATGGAAGAAAAGCACTCCAATATGGACTTTTGTGATTTTGCTTTCCGACTCGTCGTTGTCGTTGAGGCCCTTCTTCAAAAATCATGGTCTGAAAATTGAGCAATTCCTCGAGTCCTTTGTGATTAACTACGATGTACTGTACAGCCGAGCGAACCTCCGTTGTCACGTTTCTACTGATCGATCAGATTTGTGGGTTCTTGTGATAGATATGCTGAACATTCTGGCTCCGCGTGTCCGTTGCGCTGGCAAACTCAATTTGTGCGACGTCGAAACGCAGAGGAATAGCGTTCCTTAGAGGTAGGTATTCCAGCGATAGTCTTGCAAAAGGACGTGAAGGAACCAAGCATGAACCAGAGGACCAGTAAGACATGCACACGATTTACACCAACAAAACCCAAAATGACCCCTCAGTTGCCATGTTTCTATTGATAGAGCAGGTTTGTGGTTCCCAACCATTTTTTAAATAAATGGAAAAATGAAGCAGACGCCAAACCAAAGTTCAATTTGAAAACTTGCATGTGCAAGTTAAGAGTCTTACACCTACCTCACTGGATAATGCGGACTGGTTAACTGCTAGGTGAGTCAATAACTCGCATTAGTTTTAACGGCCCCAATATTTCAAAAATTTTGTTTTGTCCACCAAGGAGCTCGAAGTACCGAGCGGCCTGGTCTCCCTAAAGCCGGAGAGGGGCTCCGGCGTCGTCATGATGAATTAAAAGGACTAAGTAGCAAAGCTGAGTGCGGTAACTTCCGATGCTTGAAAGTTCCAGTTGGGCACGAGACCTGGTAACAATTTCCAGGTAGAAAAACAGATTTCGATGAAACTGCGATTACTGACACTGCATGGGCATATCCATGAGAATCAGTATAAGAAACCGAGAACAAGAGGTACACGGACGCACGGGGATGAAAGGCCCACCAAAATAATCCACGAGATGGACATTCCACTGCGACCGACATTATTCATGAAAAATTCGGTATTCCACAAGCTGGCGTGATGGTTTGTGGTTATTCTCAAACTGTTATTCCACAGTCATCATCCCCTAGATGTGTTCGTAGTTCTTTTGAGCTATCAGAAGTTTTGCAGTACAGAACAGTGAGCCCACAGATGATGTACTGGGTAGGCGTAGACTCTTTATTTACCAACGTACCGCTCCGTGAAAATGTTGAAGTTTTATTATTTTATTTCCAGCCCAAATGTGAATTAAGGCAATATATTAGATCTTTTTAGAGAGCTTATTTTTGCTTGTACAGAAAAAACATTCTATTTGACTTCGAAAGCTTTGATTTCAGAGAGGTTGGTGGTGTAGCTTTGGGGGGATCATTGGCGGATGAATTTTTGTGAATGCTCGAAAGGCACTTTCAAGAAATGATTTCGGGGTTCCTTGTTCAAAATCGTTTGGTGGATAGCTTTTTAGTTTTTACTGATGAATGTACTTTTCCCTAGTAGCACGACCGTTCCCTGAGTGATCCCTGAGAGTTCTAACTAGACACTTTAGAAATACTCAGGGACCGGTGAGAGAAAAAAATGCACGCAGCCCCAGTAAGTGATCTTATCATATGCCGCCCATTATCTGTTTTCCTACGGAGCTCAGTAGCGTCAAACGGAAATCTAATCTCGCACAATAACGACGACGCAATGTTCCAATTCACGAGAAACGATATAGAAGTCACATAAATATTCATACGTTATATTAAGCGCAATTTTTGCAGCAACATCTGTATAAATTTAAACAGTACGTAATTTCAGCCACAGTGCAAAAATGTCGGTAACGAGATCGTCGGCTTCTTTCGATGCCCGCAATCTGGCCTTCTGAATCCACCTTTGAATGGTTCCCTTGACGTCCGCGTACGATACGCCGGGGTAAGCCTTCTTCATGGTGGATTCTACATTTAGCAAGTGATTATTTTCGGCGATCGAACATACCAACGATGGCTGCGGCCAACGGTGAGGAGGCAATGGAGACGCAATTGTTCACTTCTCTCCAGTTGATCGTTTTCGCCCCTTCATCCGTCAGTAATGTTCTCATAACATTACGAGTGCATTCACCCATGGATGTGCCACCGACACTGCTGACAAAGGTCACCTGCTTACTGTGAATCGGAAAAGTCAAACGTACCAGCTGGGTATATATTTCTGCTTCTTCCAGCTTCATATTCAGCAGCTGCATGTCCCCTATGGACTGCATGGGGAATCGCACGGGGAAGTGTGCAGTGGATGACGTACCGGGAGCTGCATGTTGGAATCGCAATGCATTCACTTCCAGCCGTAGGGCATGCAACTCCTCGCGGATTCGGATGTTTTGGAGAACTAAGTTCTCAATTACACCTGGTGAACACGGTGCATCTTTGTATTGAAAATACTTACCTTTTAACTCTCTAACTTCTTTGGCTGTGTCGTTATTGCACACTGCCTCACTGTGTGCTGCTGGTGGACTAACGATGGTGGAGCTAAATGCGTACTGACTGACATTTTACTAATGACATACCTGGAAGCAATAGGGCTGGAGAAAGAGGGCAGGTTCTCCAGTGACCCCAATGTCCATCGTGGTTGAGATTGAGACGCATGCGACATATTCTCCAATTGTGGTGGTGGTGGAGAATAGTCGATATCGACGCTGTACACTAGAGGTTTTCGTTTCTCCTCCACTTCATATGTGAAGTCAGAACGAACGATAGGTTGTCTGCAAATGTGACGTAATGCGAAATCACTGTACCTCTTACGTTTGCCACCGCGATCCATTACATCCGTGGCGTCCGATGATGGTATGTCAGACAACTGCTCCAGTATTCGTTGGTATTTGTAAGCCAGTTGCAAGTCATCTAGACAATGTTAGGAAAATCAAAAGCACATACCTGTTGCGCGATGCATCTTGACTTTGTACAGCTTCGAACCAGCGGGTGCTGTTATTCCACTCAAGAGCAACTTGTGATGCTTCGTGGATGGCAAACCCGGCCAGAGCGCAAACCCTGGCTGCGTAATCCACGACCTGTGCACTATGCCCACGCTTTCGTCATCGAACTCAACAACCTGATACATCTGAAAATGAAAGTGTTCATTAGCGCAAACATTGTTTTGTTGCTCAAGAAGAAAGAATGCAATTAGGTAAGATTCATTCAACTGCGGAATTTCCAGGTGTGCATGACTGGGTAAAATACATAATTGTCCTTTAATGGTAAAAGCAGTCCTTTACACTGGATACGTTCACGGTCCACCCAGCATGTGGATGTGGATATGCAGGAACACAGAAATATATAGAGTCTGCTGGAAGGCAACATCTTTTCAAAAAAATCGCAACAGGTTGCAAAACGCTGTATGCGAATGCGTCTTCCAGAGGAGCCGGTGACTACCGCGGGTAATCCATCCACCAACACGACGTTGTTTGGCTTGACGTCACAGTACAATGCACCTTCGTGCATGAATCTACCCTGTTTTTACGTTGCTATAGGAATGAGTGTTGCCTTCGCATCACTCACAAGTGCACCGTCATCCTGCAGCTGTTCATTCATCCTTTCCGTTATACGTCGGAAGATCTGCGAAGTGGGCATATTTGGTGATCGTACGAAACCGCGCAAAGTTCTCATGTACGACTCAAATGGAAACGCCGAATAAGAGTCCAGCGGTCCATGCAGTCTGACGTCCGCACACAAGTGGCTGACACAGTGGAAGTTGAACACCAGCTCAGATTCACCGTAGATAGCGGCGAACTGAACCAATGTTTTTCGCAACAACGACTCTACGAAATCCACATAGTGCATACACCACTTTGGACAGCAAAGTACGTTAATAGAAACTAAACGTATAGGAATTTTTCGTAGAGTTTGTCATCTACCACTCCTTTTAACGTCAGAGGGCCAATGTACAACAGGAATCGCCGAAATTCCGTTGCCTTCCAGCGGTCGGAGTTCACAGTTGATCGAGATTTCCTGGGGAACTCACAAGTCAGGGCTCCCCTCAGTCTCATCAACCTACTGTTCAACTGAGTAATCTGCGAAAATCGCAGACGGATTTTCCTTTCCGTTGGGCCTGCTCTCCATAGGTTCATCAACCGCTCCATCATTCCAAGGCACACCATGTGCATGTAATCAAGTGGAAAACATGCTATCATGTCCACATTCAACCTTTCAAAAGGTGATTGACCAACGTGGTTTTCTTCCTGGCGTCGGGTCCTGAAGTCGTCGTCTGTTCGTAAACGATAATTGCTGGGTGGGAACACCATTTTGCGGTTCACGTACACTCCCGGTGCAGTACATTTTTCGCAACAGTGGTAACCGGTGTGGTTTTTCACCTGACGGAAAAACGCTCTGGCTGGTGCATCACCAAATACGCAATCCAAGACGACTTGCACATGGCGGTTATGTGTTGACAGCAACAGACCATCCCTCAATACAATCGACAAGTCTTCTATCACGCTATCCAAATATTCTGCGACATCCACAGGTTTAGAAAGACCGGAGAATAGTCCCACGACGAACGCTGGTGTGGAAGGGGACATCAGCCTTTCAAGGATGGGCCACAATTATAAACGTGAACTGTTGAAAGGGGTCAAACTAGCAATATGCAGCTGAAGTCGCAGACTATTCGCGTCTTCCGTCCATCGCCCACGTACGGCGTGGCTTATGCGTTCAGTCAAACAAAAGTAGACGTATTTTCCACCCTCGATGAATGTGCACGCACGCTCCCGTGGTGTTCCCAAAAGAGTACGTGCATCCAACGGCAGCTGAGGCAACACTTCTCTCAAGTGACTGAGCATAATGCCGACGACTGTTAAAGATAGGCGGGCCTCTACAGCAATCGCGCGGACAACTTCTGCGGGTGTCCTCTTTCTCTCGTTCGTACCGACGACGTCGTCTGAAATGATGATGGCAGTAGTGTTGAATGAAATTGTCACATACCTGTATTCAGCGCCATAGAGATAGTTCTAGTCATCAGTGCTTGAGTGGTCTTCGAAGTAGAAGGCTGAAGAACATAATCAGTGGACTTTGCTTAAAGAATCCCCCATGACACTTTCCAAGACCGAAGAAGCGGTTGCAAGTGGACGTTCATCTAGATTTTTCAGTTCAGATAGAAAATATCGCTTATCCTGGAAGTGTTGCAAAACTGGAGGAATCAGTTTTTCCCCCACTGCAACGAAAGCCGTGGGTGTATTAACGTTATCTCCAGAACGCTCCTGGTGCGATAGTTTGGCCAAACGATAAACGTTTGCACGCGAACAACCCTTCGGTCTTTTCGACTCATTAGTGCTCACTTTCCACCTAACGAATTAAGCAAGATGGCTGAAGTTGCTCCTTTGGCGCGGTGACCATTAATGTGAAGTGGTTCGATAAAACAAAATTCACATGAGTAGTGTAGGTCTGCTTACGTGTTTTTGAGTGGCAAAAAAGGTGTTTCATTTTCATTACCCTTTACACATGCGAAATGATACACAAAACCTAGACACAAGGAAGTTTGGTGAGTGTTCCAAAAGGAACACTCAGAGATCACTCAGGGAACGGCTGAGTGTTCCAGTGTGCTACTAGGGTTTACTTCATTTCATAAATATTTGAAATCCGTCCACCCAAACCTCACTAATTCTTATGAGGTGAAGGTTAGTAGTTGTTTGCCATGCTTAGACAGTCATATAACCACACGTCAAGGTGGCACGCTGCAACGATTTTTTTATCGAAAGACAACATGAAGTAGACAGTATTTGCAATTCCCCAGCCTTGTATCTGTTGCTTATAAACGAAGGTTATTTAGGACGTTGTTTCGCACAGCCAGGATGAGTTGCATTGCAGATCGACTGGAGGAATAAGAGGGGTTGATTAATGAAACGTTACTGGATAACGGTCACCGTACAAGTTTTGTAGATGTCCATAGAAAGAAAGGATGAAAAGTGATGGGCTATAGTGTAGAGAAAAAGAGCGTATACCTGCTAATGCAATTCAAGGGTGACCACGTGAGTAACAGCATTGATTAAAAGGTGACGTCGTCTCACCTACCCAGCTGCCCATTCGTGTGTCCTGTTAAGCACCAGGGTTTTGAACGTCCATAGAGATGATACGCACTCAACCGATCAGGCTGTCTCCCACGTAATATATCAGTTCATTTGCGGTTGCAGTGATGTCCACATAGGCAGAACAGATAGGCGCTTGCAACAGCATATGGCGGAGCGCACTCCTAAGTGGGTGTTAACTGCAACATCGAAAAACGACCTGCTGACTGTCACATGCTGAAAGAACGTGGCCTCATCGATCGTCACACACATCTTAGCGACCGGTCACTTGGTTGGTTCCGTCAAATCGTTCAAAATATTGTTACACAATCGCACCCCAAATCTGTTAGCCATTATTGAAGCAACCATGACCAAGCAACATCGGCCAGTTTTTTGTGCACAGAAGGCGCTGATGCAGTCAATCTCTTTACTCTGGGGTTGACTGCACTATTAGAGCGCGAGAGGTCAGAACTATGTGGTTGGTTTGTTCAGTTATTGTTGCCTTGTGCGGTTTGTATAAAATTTGCTGTTCTCGCGTTGGCAAGTGGTGAGATTAGATAGAATTTTCGACATACCGCGGTGTGTTTTCTTAATGTTTTGATTTAGTGGATTAAAGAAACTCGGTGTTTAAACTTGTGGATTTTCAACCGTTGGAATAAATTTCAATTCACGGAGCAGAGGAGGAATTACGCATCTTAAATTCTATCATGACACAGTTGATGATCGGAATATAGATGCGATTACTAAGCTTACGGGCCATGTATTATTGCAAAACGGCCAGAAATAAAATGACATTTGTGGGCAAAACTGAAAGGCTGATGGTCTAATGGAAAAAGTGGGGTAGCTGTATAAATATTTACATGACGACAGAATAGTAAGGTGGCGTTTTTCATGTGCACCATAAATGTCCTCAAATATTGCATTATCACTTCCACTGCAGGTCTACCTACGTTCGGACCTTTCATAAAAAGTAATGATTCATTACCCTCAACCTAATGTAAAACTAATAAGGATGAAATAGAATAATGCAATAAGTTAACATAAAGTGGACAAAATCATACTTCGGATTCTCCATTTAGAATGATCACCATTGCCAGCACCACATCACGAGAGACATTCGACAGTGATTAAGGCAAGAATGCTGTGTGAGTCTTACGTTCGAGTGTGTGTGGTAACTGACAGTATCACTACTCGTTCAAGCAGACAGTCAAACACGTGGAAAAGGGTGGAACAAAAAGTGCAAATGACAGTGTAAACTCTAAAATAGTGAAAAATAAACTGATAGGTATGCTGCAGAGTTCCCGTCCAAAAAACAGCCAGTGAGTTTTCTTTATCGACGAAGCCGAAACCGTTGGCATGAGAATGTGTGGTCCAAGTTACTCGCACCACGCACTCGGCATCGGTGCTCAGTGAAAAGGGAGGCCAATTTAACGTTTGAGCGGACGTGTGAGAATACGGAACGAAGATACGGCGGAATGATAGGTGAACGTTCGGCGCGAGTCGTAGGTTTGAGTGCACGGGATAGCTATCAGTAGCACTTTTCGCTCGGCCGAACAATCAGGCATATAAAGTGATCCGGAACCAAATAAGATATCCGAAACTCCAAAGTATTCAGCAGTGGACAAAGAGGGTCACTGCAAAGTTCCAGTGGGAGAAGACCAAAGGTTTGACTTCGATAACTTGGCAGTATTTCGGTCGACGCAAACCGCGGACGAGAGGGTGGATGGTCCAATCTATACCTGTCACACAGCTTGCGTCTGCGGTTGGTGGAAAGGGAGGAGAGGCGATTGGAGTTGGTTGATGGTGTAGTGTTAGATCATGAATTCATACGCCCAGAGTTTCCCCAACTTTATGCTACCGTGAATCGGGAGTCGCAGGGAGAAAACCATGAATCTGCAAACAAACTTTATTATTTATTGATTTTCTCACCGTTCACAACAGGCTTCAACGTAACAATTAAGGGGTGCTAGGGAGCTGGACGTGAGAGCACCTTGAGCACAACCGTACAGCAGACGCCAGAGTGGAAGAGTGCATCGATGGAAAATTCCAGTGGACCTTCAGAAGTCAAACAAGCGTTAGGCTGGTTAAGCGGCGTTCCTAACGGTAATAGCTCAACATTGCTATCCTAGTGAATGTAACCTACAGCAGTAGAGATGATGTGAATTCATTATACAGCCACGAGCATAACTGCGATACTTATGCCGGCCCACTAACTATGATGCTAGTGGTTTGTAGTAAGTTAACTATACAAGGTACTGTGAACAGGCGCGGTGGTACTGGCAAGGCAAATCTCATGTCGCGGGGGAGTTTAGAATTTTGGGGACGTCGAAGGTGATCTCACTAAAAGGGAGTGTGGTTTAGCGGGTTAATTTTCACGAATTGGAAACAGGCAATTTGTAATCAACCTGGCAGGATCGTAGCTTTGCTCACGTCCGATGTAGGCGGTTGTTAGAGTGTTCTAAGTTACTCCGCGTCCGTCACGATATTTGGCCTTAGTGTCCCAAGCAGATGATGGGCGATTGGTTCACAGTATCTTAACTAGGGTTCTCACTAATGGAAAACGATGGCCTCACTGGGTTACTGCTTCCACTGTGTTCAGAGGAATAAGGTTTCTAAATAGCTGCTTGTCTACCGGGTCCGCTGTAGGCAATATCATCTAAAGTTAATTAATAAAACGCAACGAAAATAGATACGACAGACGTTAACGCGGTCTGTCAATTGCACTGGCCTCTGTAATTCTCGACTACATCTGTTCTGGAGACTTGGGACTGTCGAAGCCGGCGGCCAAATCTGTTTAGGCGCGAGGTAGGTTGTTTGTCGTGGGGAATAATGCTAATCGCGAACCACTTTCCTCATCGGATACCTCGATGAGTGACGGCGTCGGTCTCTCGGTCGAGATAACCCCTCAATTATCTTTGGGCTTACACGCAAAGTTTTATCAAAGCATGTGAGCACGGAGAGCGGACTTGTATACGTCGACCGTGAAGGTTGTCGAGGGGAAACCGCGCGAACCACACGTGAGAACAGGTTGGTAGGCAACGACTTACGTACGCTAGCGTCGATTGTTCTCTTGGTGTGGTCTGTCGGAGTCATCTCACATGTTGGACCAGCCGCTCATCATAGTCCACAACGATGATAAGTCTCGCTGTGGGTGGAGAACCCACCCCTGTGTGTAAACGTAAGAAGCGCCCATAGGCTAACTGAGTGTGGGTGGTATTTGAACCAGCTTTCAGTGTCCTGGGCACCTGACAAAATTAACGGCAGGAACTGGTGTCACAACGCGATGTGTCGGGCAGGCAGAGAAATGCTTAATTTCCGGTGAAAACGTTCCATAAACCCGATGGATACCTGGTGATAAGTTGTTATCCGGACTCGATCACATCCCATTCAAATTGTGATCAGCGGCCTATCCCCACCACTGTACGACAACAAAGCTGGGCAATCCATCGTTTCAACATTGCTCAAGCGACGGCTTCCGAAGGGCAATTTGGTACCGTTACGGGTCACAACCAATGTGCAAACTCCTCTACGCATGTTAAGATGTACGTACACCCATTGGAAGGTGGCAACATCCCGACCAGGTTAACATGCCCATGATGAAAATGCCCATCAAGAGCCGCAAAAATTCCCGATTAGACATATATGGATTCACATGCGGATGTTGTAGGTTACAATGCTCTCGCGAAAACGCTCGATGATCATCTTGATTGTCAAACCTGTGCTTCATGTCAAAGACTGGGAGGAAACGCCGGAAGAGGGGTGACTTGCGAAGTGTGACAAATTTTCATCTCTCTGAAAAATTTACTGGAAAGCGTTCTAGTTGAAGAGAGGTTGAAGGTCGCGTTCGTTCTATCATCAGTTCACTGTTCCGTGACACTGTGATCTCCTCCAGAAAGACTGAATCGTCTGCTGTTCTCCTAGTAATGTTGATGTGCCATAGAGTAACGGTGATTGGGTTCAAAATGTCCTGAAGCTGACGCGTATTGTTCGTGAACTGTGAGACATAGCGCTGGTGTCGGATCTCTTTGAGGGAACACCTGTCAGCTGCCCGGCGTGGAACGTGCGTTGACGGTTTGCGGTCCAATAATACGGCAAAAAGTGCCCTCAATGAGATACGGGAAATGGCGAATTGTGGAATAAACCACTGGAAGTTTGCTTCGAGATCATTACCAGGGACTCAGCTGATGGCAAACGCCCACAATAAGAGGTTGGTGTACACCAGTCTTCACCGATTTGCTGCCGCATGAACGCTGCAACACCATCGTCTCATTCAGTCCTGGTTAACGCCAAAGGAGCTGACGAAAGATGATGTGTCGAACATAGTACACTGCCCACAGGCGTTCTACAAGTTGTAAAGACCTTTGTGCTGCAGCTGTACATGAAGACTGCGAGCCGGGATGACGGCGGTTAAGTTTGATGGGAGCGATTGGGAGTGAAACGATGGCAGAAATTTTCGGAACCATCAAAACGGCAAATTTGTTCAAAAGAGGTGGGTAACGAGTAGTTCGCTGGTGCCTGCACATTATCGGGAGGGACTCAACTCTGTCCCGTGGATATACTGCGTTGTAAGAAGTTTACGCTGGGCATCCAAAATGAGCACAAATCTGAGTGTACTGTCACTTCAATGGCGTGACACACGTTCAAACCGTAGATGCAGGTGTGCGTAATTTTCATCCTGTGATTAGGTGGCAACCAACCCCGCAATCTTAGACCTCTCGGAGAGATTGACAAAAGAAGTGATAGATACTGAGGCCCGTGTTATCAGATACATCCCGTTTTGTTTGGACTGCTGCAGTTTTGTTGGGTGTTACCCGCAAAAATATCCCGTCCACTGTTGTGGTGGGCAAAGCTGACTCTGACGGCATTTATGGGAGATTTTGATGCAAATCAAATATAATACTAAACATTTTTACCAGGCCATGCGCTATGTGTTGTTCTTTTCGATTGTTCCTAGTTCAGCTGCTAGGCGGCCCAGGACTCTTTGGGAAACCTGCCGCTGCTCAACATTCGGAGACTTCAACGCTTTTATTTGGGAATCAGGCTTGCACTAACGGTTCGAACCGTCCTTCTGAATCCTTCCTTCTACTGGTCGTCGACCAGGTGTGGTTGTGCCAACTGGTGAGGGCTTCCACGCGGTTGTAGGCTAGATGGTGCCCCAAGTTGCATCCGGTGTTCTTTACACCACAGTCCGACATGATCGGGGAAATGCTTTGCCTCCACTAAGGAGGAGTGACAGTGAACTGTTGAAACTACGGTTGGCGAGTGATGAGCCGCCAGCAAAATCCACTCGGTTTCGACGGAATACCCGGAGCACTCTGTCCGAAGAAATGAGAGAGACTGTGCGCATTTTAGACTGAGACGGTGGTGCACTCGCAGTTGATGTGCACTGGCGGGAAGTTGCGGGAAACCTGTCGGCTCTTGTGGAACAGCTTGTATCGAAGTCCTGTAGCCACCCGCGTGCTATGGTGCCCTTTGGTTTGATGCCGAATTAAGAAACGTCTTGTCGGGAAATCGGCGGCATCACCCATATGGCATTGGGCGTGTATCCGACGACGTACCAAAACCAGCGCAGAAGGTTTGGTACTGATGGATCAGCATGAAGACAGAGTTGCTGAAGACCTAGATAAAGCTCGACCAGAGGCTCGGCAGTACGCTTCGACCTGCTTCCAATAGGATACACGGTCCGACTTGCTCGACCCTGCTGGACCACTTTTTGTCGAGACCCTGCTCACCGTTGATGAAGTGGTAAGCCAGCATGGGGTGGTTGACATCAGCGTATCTCCCAGTCCGGAGACTATGCACCCTTTGTTGCCACGTAGACTGTTAGTGGAATTATCCCTGCCACTGACGGACTTGTACCAGCAGTCCCTGAGTGGGGCGGACTGCTGGAGAAGTTGATACAAGGGGTAATTGAGCTTATGTACGAGGGAGGCACGGTCATTTTTGTCAATAATACAGGCAGTAATATATTAGTGGTTAACTGTGACACAACTACGACGTCCAAATGGAACCCTTTACCGAAAGAGAGAAGGAAAAGCAGAGAGGAACAGAATTAACACTAAGAGTAGCTGCGACTATAGTCAACCAATCAACATCAGAGTGCCCCCACTTTACTTACAAAAAAACGTTCAATAGCTGAAGGTGAGGAGATATCTGCAAGCCATTTTCCCTATAACTTCCACTACCCCGCAAGATTGAATGTACATAGTTCACAGACCCGTGCAGAAGGTCGAACATCGGTTCGCATTTTCTAGCTGCCTCTATTCACACTTCCACCCTAATGGTGCCCTGTGCATCAAAAGTTGCATACGACAATTGTTATTCGTCATCAAATAACATACGGATTCGTTACGCATATTAGGTTACATATTATCGGAATTTTTCGGCATTTTGGTGTCCGTTTATCTCCGAAATATTGAAAACTAACCGTTTTATATTGTCCTCATTATCGACAGTGACCCGTGTTAAACCTAGAAGCGCTGGAACTCAACGGGCGCAGGCTGAGGCTGCCAGCATCTGCGGCCGGAACGGGTGCAAAATGTCCGTACAAAACGGTACACAGCGCCAGCAATGTCAGAATTTGTATCACTTCAAATGCACCGACCACAGTGAACATCAATATGAGCAAATCGCCTCTGAAACGCTGAATCCTACCTGAGCTTCGGATTCACGCAGACAGACCAAGGTCGAGATGTGAAACTGGATAAGAAAATGTTGCGAGGGTTATTCAACATTTTATTTTACAGTGGCCAAAACACGCCACACCCGTAATTTCGTTAACCTACATTCTTCTCTTGCTTCTATTCCAGAGATCCGAGCAGAGGAAGGATACGGAAACAACTTAATTAAAAAGACCGATCGTCCGTCACTGAATACATTCACAAACTCACACTGTGTACGTACCTTCCCCCCGAACATTCCCATTTCGTATATCCCTCTGTATGAAACACGAGCTTGTAGTAACAATTGATCGACGCGTGCTGTCTGCTGTGTTATTGTTCTCCGTGTGTTCCGTGGACGTGTTGTTATGATGAGCGTGACTTGCCACCGTTGTTCGGTGTGTTGGCCGTTTGAGCTATCCTTTGAAGGTTCCTCTATATATTTCAGCCCACGGGCAGTGGACAGTGAAGTTGTATCTGCTATGTGCACTACGAAAATAGCGACGGGGATGGGATCCCCGATAAAACAGACGATTTTTGAACATCATATCATCGCATTCAAAGAGGGTTGCCGACAACCATTTGTTGACCGTAACATCTCCAAAGCCAGTAAAGTTTTGCAACGGGTTTCGCAGTCGTGTGGTGAACGTGGCTTGATATTTCGACTGCGTAATTTGTGTGCATGATACACTGGACCACTGGCTAATGCTTTTACGGTTTTGTTAACATTCATGTTTCCCGTTGTGCTCCGTCTTTCAGAAAGATTCTGTTCGTCAGTGTTTCCACTCAGTCGAAAATTACAGACTGAATTTTATCGCTGTTAGAGAGTATTATTATTTCTGTCCAACTGGAGAAATGTGCAACAAAAATGCACAAGAATACAGTTGTTGGTTGGGGGACAAAATGAAGATTTGTAACGTACTGAAGTATGTATGCCAAAAGTATCCAGAATTTTTCCTACTTCTCGTGCATTCTGAGCGATATAATATTTACAGAAGAATTCGAGGCAGGAGCCCTGAGTATCATGATCCAGTCGGTTTATTTCTTGCTCAGTGTCGGCGGGCGTCTGTAAGGCAATCATTGAAAACAAGGTGTAGCACCGCTGTTGGGGAATACAGCAAATACCAACAACAGAGTAAGATTGCTCGCATAATGAGTCTTCAGTTGAATGAAGATCAAGCTTTGGAGCGCTCTCTGGAAACGCTGCTAACGACCGCAGAAGGAACGCTGTTCCAATGGTTAACGAAAGAACTGCTGCCTTAGGAAGGTCCGAGGACGATGCTCGAGAAGCTCCCTATTATGTCCTCGCCGGCTGTTATCATTCGCTACAGTGAAGAATTGTTCTACGTAGAACAGTTCTTCACTGTACGAGACCTACTCTAAAAAAAGTGTGGGAATTAAATCGTCACAAGGTCGTCGAAATTCAAGGGGGTACAGGTCAAGAATTTCAAGTCGAGACTCATGAGTAACATTGCTCAGGCCCGCGACCATCTTGGTAGCCGCGCG
>QNGE01008142.1:0-18617 GCA_008508345.1 Paragonimus westermani
ACGAACGTGATTGTTGGTTACTATCCTAATGTATAATCACATCACCAGAAGTTGAAAGCCCGGGAACTTTATATACTGACTTGCAAGATAATTTAACAGTTTAGGGTTTTGAGAGTTACACACGGATCCTTTTTCTCAACGTTTGCGCAGGTTTAGACAGTAGTTTTGTTTCCTGTTCACATGGTGAGCAACTGGTTTCTCTTCGTAAGGATCTATTGTTTGTAAGTCAAGCAATTGCCGTGTTTGTCACTATAACCCAAGAGTTTGCTTAAAGCTCAAATGGGTAACGAAATCCTATCTGTGTGTTGAGAAAACAATCCATTGCTTGATCACCCACTGTGATTGACAAGTGTTCTTAATTTGAAATGCACTGATTATATCACGCCGTATAATGTGTCACATAGTGCTAACGGCAGTAAGCTACTGATCTCAGCGCAGCTATCAAGAGTGACAAGTTCCAAAACCACACCAGCCCTGAAAACTACGAGGACATCTGTGGGCAAGCTTGAGCACAACCCCCCCCCCAAAGTTCGATCAATAGCCCGCGTCTTTACCGCCGTTTTGAGGATAATATGCTAGGACTAACAGATGGTGTGGACGAAATCGACATTATTTTGTGCATGTTTAACGTAGCTTATCCTGTTATACAGCTCACTTCAGAAATGGAAACAAACAGTCAGATTCAGTTCCCTGATGTTGGTTTAATCAAACCACCAGACAGCTCACCGAGAAAATCTGACTGAAGAAGGCTTACGCCAACGAGGAATAAATTGGGTCTAATAGCCGCCAAGGCAAAAGAGAAATAGTATCCATAGTCGCACACATGAAGATTAGAACATTTGCTCAGAAGACGTAACCAAACAGAATTCTGCTCATTTTTATGGGGCTCCGAGACAGAATGACTACCCCGGAAGATTTTTTGTCAAAAACATGGCAAACGCATCACCATATCCTTTGGTTGCTCTACTGGTTAAGAACCTCATGCCCGTCAACATGTCATTCAAAGTTGATGAAACAGCCGATAATTTTAATCGAAAATTTTATAATTCACTACTTGAGACGTCCCCACCCACGACGTTGTGATCGTGGTTCACGACACCCAAAATATATTTCGATATTCCTTTTAGTGTTGTCATCTAGTAAGGTATATGGGATGCACCACGAGAGAGCTTGTTGAACGCTTAAAGGAGCGTCTTCCAGCATGACTGGGAAGCGGATTCCGAGACTCATTAACTAGCGCGGTAATACAATTAGTGATAATCATGTCACAACGTAAACCCTAGTCAGTACTTTTGGCGTCGTCTACAGGATGCCTAGACAACAGCTAACGTCGGTACAACGTCAAAATCTAACGAAGGCTGAAGTGGTAACCATTCAATTACGTTACCTTGTGTTGTGTCTTCACAGGGACTTTATTCAAACCCACAAACTTCCTTGGCTCACTATTCGCTTACATACGAACGCATGCTCCATAAATCTTGAATTGATGTCGACAGACTGTTTACCCTATCAGTGGCTAACGCCAGGTAGTTTGCTTTCTCCTGATGATATTGGAACTGCATCCTCTTCATGCTTTAATCAAAATCTACTAGTAAAACTTCAAAAATATGATGACGAGGAGATGAGTTTCTTACATAAAATCGTTCTATAAGTTGTTCTTGTTCTGAATGGCCACATGCATATTGTGGGCCTGAGAAACCGTAAATTGCAGCCTATGGACTGATCGAAGTTGGGGCGTCTGAGTTATCAGTGAAAGACGACCTCAATTGTAGACAAAGCCAAAGGAACCTATGGTGTGTTGAATAAAGTCTTCCAATCCACAACATCTCTTCCTATTGCACCTTTCTGCGTTTGGTTAACGGTTTCCCACAAACAGTGCTTAATGCAATGACGGCTCATTTTTTGAAGTTGCCTGTGGGCTTGTTAGAGGATATAGTGGACGCATTGTAAAGATTTCCAAATGCCCCTTATCAGTCGATGTGGCAGCTGGATAGCAAACTAAAAAACCCTATACACAGCTGTTAGCTATTGATCGTCAGACTATTCATGCAAATTAGTTCAGTATTTGAATACTTCATAACAAACAGAATTTATTTAAGTGTACTGTGATCTCTTACAATACGCCTAGTTTTGCATAAACCAGCTGACAATAACAGTAAACTTATCCCTGAAAAGATTATGTAGGTATAACATTTTCGTTTTCGACTCAATTTGAATCAGACCTAATGTGTTGGATTTAAAACTCTATCGACTCAATTTTCGGGATTGAAAATAACACGTAAAAAGTCGTAATATTCAGTCTGTTGTACAACTGGCACATCGTCAATTTAGATTCTTAAGCTGGCTTAGATTGGACAATTAAGCAAGTCTGGAAGTTCGACATATTCTGGCCTTAGAAAATTAACAGCTAAGGGCCATCTTGGAACATAGTGCCTTTTCTGGTTGTACGTGTGCTTTTCACATGTGTACTGTATATGCGTCTGCTTGGTGGTCGTTAAAAGACTGGATGCCATAAATCAAAAATGTGCCGGAACGCTTATCAGCTCAAGTGATGTAAAATTGGCTGTGCGGCAACTGACGCATAAATCAGTTTTCAAGTGACCTCCAAATTTTGATAAATGTACTTCTGACTTTTGTTTGCTAAGCTAACCAATAGAAAAAAGTGAAGAATATATTTTTTTAAATAACCTACTAAGTATGCCTCTGGTCATGGTCTGAATCTGACAATATTTATAGTAGTTCGGTTTTTGAGTGGTTACAGCTCGACCGGAGTTATCTTAAATAATGTTGTTTAATGTCATCAGGGAAGGCCTCAGTCATACCACTTCCAAACCAAATAATTCACTTGAACATCAAGAAAAATGCTAGTAAATAAATTCCCATTTCATTCTCAACTATTTACGATGAAAGATATTTACCGCTGAACACTCGTTGCTGTGTGGTGGATAAGATGACGTTTGGGGTGCGAATTGTCGGGAGGTGCAAACATCAACAGGAGTATTTATTATTCTCGGGGTTGAACCTGTGGTAGCTTGCATGATGAATACACACTGTGATGAATTCTGAAAACAAGAAGTGGACGTAATCAAGTGCGTTGCCGGCAGTGCAACCAGGACTTTGCGAATATTTATGACAGTGCTTGAAATCTATTGTTCATTGGGCATAACATCATACAATCTCAGAAGAAAAACATCACAACTTGTTTACAAGACATGCAAAACATGTACTGTGAACTGCGGGATAGTCTGAGAATTGGTTAACCGAAGAACATCAAAATTCAAAAACACGAGATTGTTCAGGCTCTGAAGTTAATGCATGGTCAGGACAGTTAGCTATAGCTCCTATTTGTCCATGGTTCGCCTGTATCAGTTTCAATGAGTTCCGGTATCTTGTATTTTTAGCAGGGTAAGAAGGGCACTGTGTGATTGCTGCTAGTTATTAACTTTGTTCGCAGGCAATAACTGATCAATTGCATGTTTGTTATACCAAACACATTTGTGCAGCTGTCACGATTAGCTAAACTGATGATCACTCCGTTTGTAAACGACATGTTAGTTTTTGTGGAGGTAAAATTCACCTGCCCCGTCACAGCCTTGCGAGTGCCGTCTACAGACTAACTTATTAAATGACTACTATACGTCTGCCGGTAAACCCTGACAAGCACCTGTATGCACATACGATTGCGCCCGTGTTGCTGGAACTTAACGGTGTTGGAATTCCTATTGGCTGGACTAACAAACGAGTCAACATACAGGTCGGCTAACCTCAGCCCTCTGATCATAGCTACTGATATATTACAGCCTTCTAGTTTGACATGTGATATCGATGAAGAAATTCTATGAACGTAACTTCGAAGTCTTAACAATGCACATGTCGTTTTATGCATTGAGGTTTTAAGGATTAGCAGCTAGGACTTTCAACATGATTCAGAATGACGATGTTGCACGCGACGCGAACACCAGTACATATATCAAAGTCAGTTAGTGCGTTTCATTGCCGAAATAGAATGAAATATCATCACAACTGTGCAGAATCAAGTGGTTGTTAATATCGTGTGGAAACTGTAAATAACGCTTGACCTGCAATCGACCGGGTAAATGTTCAGCAGCCAAACCAAGAACAGTTTTCTCAACCTGCTGGATCTCATCAACATGGGCGATGCCAGGGACTCTAATATGAAGCCTGCAGGCGTGTATCAAAATGTGAACGTGGACGCTCTATGGTAGACCACAGGGACACAAAAGCTGAGTTCTAGGATGACGTGCATATCACCTCCAATAAATGTTGCATTTTCTCTCATATGGTTGAGGCAAGTGTGAGTAAACAGTAGATAAGTCCCCCCTCCCATCTGAAAAGATGGCCATTGATATTGGAAAAATGTGATTGAAATCGATGGAGAAATTTCCGTCAGCTCCCCTCTGAGCTTCACTGAAAGCTTGTTGGTTAGTGAGCTAGCCACAAATGGCTTATCGCTATGATCCTGTAATAGACTGGCGCGTAAGAAATTGGGGAACAAAGATATTAGCTCACGGGTTCAAAATCTTTTTTCGGGAATAAATGGAGCAAAATATCACTTCCTACAAAAATCTGAGAAGGTGATGATTTTCAGGGGTTGTAAGTCATGGGTAGATGGAGGTCCGCAATTCTCGGCAATCCCGTGTTGAAACTACAGACGATTATAGAAAGATACGGAATCCAAGTTCTATAAAATGCCTTACGATCCACAAATGTATGCAGCCGGTTGTGGTAGCTGTATATATTTTTTCCTCGATCAGAACACAAAGAAATGTTGCGAACTTACTTGGACCGAGCCGTTAACTAGATGCACGGAAACTTTGTCACCAATTAGCATTATATAATCAGGCTTTTGGTTAAAAACAACAAAGGTCTCAATTAGGAGGTCATAACTTCAATTCAGAATGTCTTGCACGAGAAATATGTGTTGGGTGTTTGATTATTATTTACTGTAAGATGTATATTGTGGTATACATGTAAGTGTCTATAATACGACATTTCAAATGTCAAGATGTAGGCGTATACCATTGTATGTGGCGTGTTAGTGTATGAGGGAATGTCGAGGGCTCGGGTCGGACGGTTTACGGTTTCGAGCTCATGGGCTCATAGCTTGGCACCTCATTGTCACTTTGAATCGAACTAATACGGAATCAGTTTTCGGTTAATCTAACCCGAATTATCACCTTGCTTTCTATTAATAAAATTGCTGTGTGTCTGTGCTTGCTTTTATTTCCAGGGTATCTGCACCGGTGTGCTTCGGGGTGCTGGTTTGCAACATGTCGGTTGTGCAATCAATTTCCTCAGCTTATATTTTGTTGGTGTACCAACAATTCTGTGTTTGGTCTTTCTTGCTAAAATGAGCATCCAAGGTGAGCAACTGGAACGACTAGCGAATACTGTTTGTCTGTTTACTTATGTGCACATAGAACCATGTTCATAATATTGCATGTTTTACCAATATCTCATCGGTGGTTTTCGTTGTTCTCGATTTTAATTAGTGAACTAGCGAATAAAGTGAAACCGTAGGTTGCTTAATCATCTATTATCCTAATAGTGAAAACTGTTATCAAATACATTTTCAGCAATGTGTATGGTGTGACAAACAACTTTCTGTTAATCTAACATACTGATGAACACAACAATCTACATCAAGTGTAGCAACAACGATAAAAGCAGTCCTAATGATGGTCGGCTGTGGTGATCAGAACATAGTTTTGCAACATGTTCCTGAAATCCTTACGTTCCCATTTAAACTGAGTTCCATCGTGTTTCTCTTAAACTGATGCCGATTTTGAAATCGATGATTTGGTCGCTTGATATATACACCACCCCACTGTAAATATTCATGAATTCAGCGGAAACTAAACTAGGTAGCTAATCCTTGCTCATTTACAAACGTATGGATTGAGCCGTCGTGACGTGTGAATGGGTTAAACCCAAACACGGATGATATGAACGTGTAACCCACAACTCATGGCATTTGCTATAATCTCATAAAATCTGGCAGATCTAAGTCGCATGAGATGAACGTCACTCTCTGCTTATAGTAATCATTCAATTTGTATAGACATTTAGAACAAGGCCTCTAGTTACAAAGTTCTCAACTTGAGGTCTGCTTCCGTTTTGGAGTCCGTCAGTAATGATCACCACTGGTCTTAACCTGTGACCCAAGTACTCGGAGAGAAACCCCTTGACCACTAAGCCATTGATTTCTTTTCAAGCACGAAAGAGTTATCATCTCTGACGGTTCAGAGGCATTTGCTTGTGACTAACCCGTGGTAAGTTGAGTGATCTTCGAGTTACATGAACACTTTTGTGCTGAACGGTATTGGACTAATTTCTATCAGTGATTTAGCCAGGGCATTGCGACCAGAGGTTAGGACTAATACAACAGTGGTGGAATTAATTGATGTGGACGTTTCACACAGACGTCATATCTACTGTGGTAATTTGTGATTGCCGTTTCTAAAGTCCTAACGTGTCGCTCAAGACACAAGTGCACACCTTTATAACTACAGACCTGAGCGAACTCTGGCGAACTTCAAATGCATGAGAACAGATATGTGCTGTTTTAATTTATGCCTACTTTGCGAGCCGTTTCAGATGCGAACTCATCATTAAATACTTTTGTTAGAGGTCTATTATCGATCGAAACGATAGTTGAAAGAGAACGCTACAACCGTTCTCAATAGTGCAGGTCAAGATTTTCCGGGATTACGTGAATTATCTCAAACGATGATATTTTTTATTTCATGTCTAACTTCACTATCAACAGCACGATTTCTGGGAGTAAATGAAAAACTGTTGTAAATTTGCTTTCAGCAACCGATAAAATACACCATATCTGATGTGGGTATAAGAAAGTGAAGGAATTTTTTTAAGTAACCGTGCAAGTTGTAAAGAAATCCATGTCCATTTGTCTCGGTGTATGTCCCAGGTCATTCCAGGATATACTAAAGAAAGTTGGAGTAATTAGTTACTAAATCAAACAGTTTCAGAAAGTTATCAACCTATTATGATGGAAGAGGTTAATGCAATAGTTCAACAATACTTTACCGCACGTGATACATTTCACATTTTGAAGAACGCTACACCACAAACCGAGGTTCCTCACCAGCCTGTTGTATGTTTAAACATTTGAAACCACAAGTGATTGCTAAAGATTGGATAGAAGTAGACTTGCGTCTAAGAGTGACGTTACTACTATCCTCTCGGGATTTTCTAAAGACTGATTTAAAGCTGAAGAAACTATCCTATATTGTCTCTGTTTGAAAAAAACGGACTGTAGATGCGCTTGGACGTCTAGGTTTCAAAGAAACAAAGGGCTGTACCGGAAAATTTAAAGAGCTACAACGTCTGTTAGGTAAGCAGGGCTATAAATTCAAGCAAAGTTCCAATGTAGTTGACATGAAACGGCTCCCGTGCTTCTGCTAATATGTACAAATACACAAGTATTTCAAAGCTGGGCACCGGTGGTGAATTGGAGACGGACAAAACAAAGCGGCCGAATTCTGCTGTAACAGAGAGTCTACCTTGTCAATGTATCATTATAGACCTTTTATATGTTCAATGTAGGATTATTCCACCAGACATATGAATCAAAGATTCATCTACGCCTTCGAGTGTAACTATCGGAGGCCGACACTGTCACTTCGATATTCATAGGCAGACTGCCGAAAAATAGTAACAATCACCGTATTCACCGCTAGCTTCTGAGAAAGAGTAAAAAGCTAGTTCTGCCGAAGACTGACGAACGTCTGCGTGGGACGGAATAAGGGGTTTTTGTCTGTCTAACAAAAACGATTTTGCATCCGCTGTAACAAACTGTCACGGTCAGTTTTAATGTGCTTATTGGATCTACCCACACTTGGACAACGGCTCATTGATGTAGGCTCAACTCACCGCCTTACTTTTGTGTTCTTTGACCAGGCTGTGTTGTTTAACTGGTCGGGGCATTTAAGCAGTGGAACTATCTTGCACCTGCAAGGTGAAGTTGGTTGTGACCAATTCTTCAGGTTTGTCACATGTCGCTTTAGTCATGGTGACTACTGTTGAAGTGCCTCACTCTGCCGGCGATTGAAGTAGAACACATTTAAACAAATGGCCGTGCTTTATTGTGAGAAAATGCTGGATTGCAGAATCGTCACAAACCGACAGTTTAAAGATTCAGCATTGTGATCCAGTCAGAATCGGAGGTTGAGTCACACCCAGATATGCTCCATACACCGATTCCATAAGCTACCTTGGGAGAGCAAGGAAAATCGGGTTTCTTCACCGGGTGTTTTTATTCTTGTTATACATCCCACTGTTGTTGACTATGCTCATCTTTCATTGTAGTGCAAACCCTAGTAGGGTAAAGCTGATGTCATAAGACGCCAGTTGCTATACGACAAATAAAAACACGTATGGGTCCTACGTTCTTTGATTGTTCAAGTCTAAGGCAACAGCATTCACCATAACTAGGACTCACAATAAATGAGTGAGTACAACACGGTCACGTCTCTATTGCCCACCAATTTGTTCTGTATAATTAGATCAAAAGGATTGTACCTATCTCTGAGAAGAGGGAGAAAATCTTTGCTCATGCGTTCCTTTCACTGTGTTGTTTGGCACGTAATTGTGTTGGACACTTCATCCGCGTAAAGTGAAAGTGAGGCCGATACACAAAAAAATCAACGATGGTTTCAGCGTACATTCATGACATCAGCGAACAGCAGAACACACTGAAACAACGTTTCACCAGATATACACATCTGTTGTCTACTCAGATGAGCTAAAGTGGTGGTCAACCTTGTAGTATCTTTCAGCGGTGGAGTACAAGTTGAAAATCCTCAACCACAGAGTTATGAAATGTGTCCAATTGTGAATCATTTCCTAATGCGAAGTAACCTGCCTAGTGGACAAACAAACTTCAACGAATGACAATTTTAGCTTTCGTCCTCATGTGATTGAGTGTAATGCATTCGCAAATGATGCATAGTGCAGGATATTTTAGGGGTAGGATGTAGATTTTCCTTGAGGTATCCGTAATTGATTAAGAACTGATCTAATTTTGCTATTTTCTTCCGGCGTCGGATTTCCCTGAGTTCCGTACTCCTTCTAGCTGTCGGTCACTGAACACTCGGTATGTAATAAATCTTAAGGTGAGAAAGACAGCTCCGAGTGTTTGTTTCTAGTTGCGAGTGGATTGTATGCAGACGAGCTTAGTCAGAAAGACCACAGGGTTGAACTTTTTCCAGTTTCCTCCTGAATGGTTCAAATCCATTTGTATGTATTCAACCGTGGCAGGACAGTCTGTAGACAGACTAAAATGTTTTTCACTAAAATTCCTAAATCTCTTTTGGACACTGATTTGTAACTTGGTGTCACAAAATTAACACAGGATTTTAATGGTAAATATGGCCGATTTCCTACCTGGTAAAAACGAAGGGCAAGTTATTTTCTGTGGACTACTAAGTGATAGTGTAAATCGTTCTGTAGGAAAATCACACCTCCCCGGCAATCTGGAACTTGCCAGAACTTTGTGCCGTCGGTTTGTATCAGCACCGGCGATTTGACTATACGAGGTATCTCAAAAATGAAAAGAATAAACAACAGTGGTCTTGTTTCCGGTAGGTCATGTTGCTTCTTGGTTCAGAGCTTCTAACTCAGGCCGGAAGGACTTGCCTAATAAAACTCCTGTTACCGTGGGGACTAGCGATATCCACCAGGGACCGTCCGTAAAGTTATGTGATTATGAACTCTTCCCGGACATCAGTGAACGGTTGTTTGACAAGGAGCGATTGAAAAGTTTTGATTGCGGTTCTCATATTTCCGCGGAGCGGTTTTTCCATATGACGAGGGATATAAACTGTGGACCGGGCGATTAATTTAGTATGCTCCCTAATTTGATTCTGACCTGTAACACCGAGATTTGAAGTGATTCAGTTGAGTTGTTATAAGTCACAACTGGTAATTTTCAGTTTACCCAGGGTGTTGGCTGCTTCTGCATCTATACAGGTTAATCCACCAAAGGTTTGTAGTTTCGAAATGTTAACGTTACCGCTTGTGTGTGCTGTAACTTCGCTGCCTGTAAGCTCGGGTTTCACTTCCAGCCTTTCACCAAGGCTACGCTGTCAATAAAATCAATAATCTTCACAGCAGCCGTAGAGCGATTACGCCGCATCATACAACGCCAGTTTAGTCTGTCTTCGTCAATACATATTCCACGCTCAAATTTTCATTGTATTCAGAGCTTTGGTTTTACTTCTTAGGTCTGTCAGGTCAGTTATTAATGTCACCAAAGACCTCTTCAGTTACCAGCCTGTGATAATCTGGGCTGTGCGTAGTAAAGAAACCATGTCATTTAACTGGGCTGAACTTATCTTAGTCCTACCCAGTTCACCTGGTATTATGCAATTACACCTACATGTTCGAAGATATCCCGATTCCGTGCAAAGGGCTAAATCCATTTGTTCTGCACTCACCTTGACGAAGTTGAGCTGTACGTTATTACAAAATGAAATCAAGACTTAAAAAGTGCAGTTTCCCTCACTGCTTCGAAGACCTCTTCAGCAGAAAGAGGTAGATATGTGTTAAGTTAATGATTCGTGATGTAGCTCCGGGTGATTCAGAACTCCTAATATTGCGGTTTGTGTATGGTTTACAGAGGGTTATTCGTGTGGGGTTTCGTGCGAAGCCTTGTCAGCATCCTTGTAGGCTGAGGTAACTGTAAATCACGGTGGTGGTGTTGAGTACTCATCAGACTGATTCAGAAGGATCCAGGAGCACTTTGCCAAGAAAAATTGAGGTCTTTAAATGCGTTTCCAAATAAAGAGCTACACCACGTCCATTGCTGGTTATCCAGCAGTGCCTTAGCATAGGATAGAATTCAGCCATCACCTACTTCCTACTCACACCAATTTTCTGTGTTCTCTACTGTAAATCGGCTGTGCTAGGAACATATGTATCAAAGTATTTCCAGTGTGTTAGACAGTGAAGCCACACTGCTACAGAAACAACGGTGTGGACTTTCTTCAGCAGTGTTGTGATCGTGCATTTGTGAGGCATTACATACACCTGTCCATCTACCACCTGGAATGCATACGCCAATATTCGGATCGATGTCAACAAAGTGGTCAGTCGGCATGAATTGTGCCCATCATCTACTCCACTCAACCTCAAAAAAGAAATTCTGATGAGCTGTGGGGAAGACTGGATCAGACTTTTTTCACCCTACCTTTCACAATGAAGCGACATTCAGAAAACTTAATTATGACTTTCCCATTGCAATCATTCAATAAGAAAATGTCAGCTTACTGCAAATTGCACTGACTATCAGTATCCAACTAAAGGCAATTGAGCCAATCGATGCAAGCCCCAAAACTGAAGTTGTTGTAATCAAACAAACCAAGTGGAACAAATTAGGCAAGATTTAGAACTGAGAAAGTTTTGCTACGACAAGCCAGCTGTCTTGAACGTAACAAGCGCGGAACAAAGTGTTCGCGGGATTTTCAGGAAGATCATTCAATCCACGTCACTACGGCCGACAAAGACGGAATCACAATGATTTCTAATCAAGAACGTGCTGAAGTCACCTAGCTTGTGGGCCTTATGGAGAAATGACCAGGTAAATGATTGATACACGTCCGAATAAAATAATTTTCGGACAAGCCTGCTTCCCCACTTATGAAAAGAAAACTTGGACGGTTTACCTAGCTCAACCATAAAATTGGGACTAATCTTCCTCCATGTTCCTGTAGCCTTCCAAAAGTGGACAAACACGGAATATTCTTTTCCCGTCAAAACTTTGAATGAAGAAAAAAGTAGGTTGATATTGCACGATTTCGCTGTATCTTCACGAGTGCATACTACGGACCATTCATATGCCAGTATGAGAAAACGAAAAATATACCACCGGAAGTCAATTGTCGGAGTGCACAACCGTTGTCACTACCAAGGTAGCCAACCCTACAAACAGTTGTTTCTAAACACACAACATGGGTTTGAACTTTCGGTTTGCAATCGCTTTCGCATAGCGCAGTGGTCGCTTGTGTGACGTTAGGGTACGATGAATCCCTTAAAGCACACACTAGTTTGTCACCTTCTGATAATGCACCTTGTCTTGAACTTTGTCTACGTGTAAGGTCTTTTGAAATTTATTCGATTTGAAAGGAACAATCACCCGATAACTCATCAGCAGAGCTTAGCAAATTTGCTTCCCTGAACAGTAAAACAGTAAAGAATTCTCGAATTGAGGAAATGTTGGCTGCCAACAGATATCCTGAGACCTTAATTGAAAACAGATTCAAACGCATGTCGCTCAGAAGAGAAATCAAAGAGCATACCTTCCTGCTGTACCTTATCTTTAACAAACATGTAAGCAAATTCCCTCCGTTCTCCCCGTACACTCAGACTTGACGTTTATGTGTCTCTCCTATAGGCATCTGATCTCAACAGGCAACTATGGGCGACCGGCAGTCCAAACCACAACCGTCTGTTTCGTCACCCCTTCTGTCAAAAGGGTTATTCGCAGTAGTCTGGGCACACTCATCGAAGCTGATTATGCTGACAGGGGAAGGGGCTTTGCGTCACTGACAGATTGATCAGAGAAATATCAGGGAGGTCCACGGGTCTCGATCATATACTGCTTGAGGACTACAAAAAACGATCTCCGGTGTACTTATTGCAAAAGAGCAGTCGTACGCACGTGTTCATCAAATTCTTGAGCCCCAGACAACAGATAAAGACCTGTGTATTTGACATCGTTAGGACCTTAGCAAAATGAGTCTTCACGTATACTACGTGTTAACTGTTACATCTTGATGAGTTTTTGATGTCACTTACAACATGATGAGTGTCGGATGCAACGGGGGGGGGTATACTTAGAGTCGGAGATTCTCCTTGTCTTTGAAGTTGTTCAAAGATCTTAAGATAGTCCAAACGGTTGGAAGGCCCTAAATATAACTTACTACCTAACTGGAGTTACAGAACAACTCTAATCGACACACAACGATATACGAGTTGGATGGTTCCACCATTAAAGTTCTGATTCCCGTAGCAAACGCAGTTTAAATTATGGTGTCCGTCAAGTTGGCTGAAGTGGATTTTTCTCCAAATCTTTTTTCCAGATTGATAAGCTTAGTTTGCTGTGGTTCCGTTGGTGTTTCAAGTTATGAATACTTTGATTGCAGATGCCTGACTGATTGATAGAAGGTGCAATACTAGTTGGGCTGACGAGTCTCTTAATGGATGAGGTCACAGCTGATGAGGGCCTGTCACAGACCGCGAAATTTGCTTGGCTTAACGATCGTTTTACTGTAGCACCCACTCCATCATAGACGTACTACAAACAATCACTAGTCAGGCACACGGAAGCAGACTTAATCAAACTTCTAACAATCATTCACACAAGTGACAACAACATTTAGAAGGAACACCGCAACATACAGATCTAGGTTAAACATAGATCGCCTGTTGGATGTGAGTCCAAAATATACGGTACGTGTCTGCAGCCCACACCTGAAGTTATAAGGGGGTTGAGATAGGATGTGAGGTGGTTTATTTTCTACATGTGGGTGGTAATGATCACAAGTAAGTGTGTTGTTTATGAGTGTAATACCAGCTCACCGCGCTGACGAGACTTGAGACAGTGACTGAGCTGGACTGTAATATTGCTGTCAGTAGCAGAGTTTGAGGTGTAGACGATGGGCAGAATGTTTCGTCTATGTCCTCGTTGCCTTAGTTAACAAAACAACCAAATAGCGGGCCAAACTCCGGGCCACTGACGTCCACACGGCAGAAGTTTTGAGGGTGTTACACGGGACAGATTGTTGAATTCTCTGACCAAGCTGAATAAATCTGTTTAAAGTAGGTGTGATTATGTACGTTTGACGAGTGGCTAATCAGTTTGCCGACTTATTCAAAGGTTAACTGACGACGTGAGATTGCAGTATCAGGAGAGTGGCCGTTAGGCACTCGACTAATGGGACGTGGATTGGTTCGGGGGGTTCATTGGAGGGGCTTGTGCAAAATCGACTTTGTATATTCTTGAGTTGAGAATGTTTCATTATCTGTATCTACTGATCACAAAAATCCTGGTAGCCGATCAGAAGACGACGATGCCGTTGAGAAAGGAATAAGGTGCACTTTCGTATGGTACTGAGAGTTGTGTTGTGGTTGATGGTGCACGCTTCTGCGATTATGAGGGAAAGCATCCCTAAGTTATTTTTCTAGAACAAAGTAGTTTACCCACGAATTACGGATGCTGCTGACAACCGCTTTGAAAATGTTGTAAAATATGTCTGAGTTGGACGTACTAGGATGAATTGGAACCAGGAATGTATGTCAGCTGGCTGTGGCCATGCCTGACTCGTTTCCAGTTCTTCACCACGTATTGATGTGTAATTTTCCAAACCAACCAACAAGACCTCTTCAAAACATTTACGTCTTTCCTGTCGGTAGCATTTGAAAGTATGGCGTGCTGCAAGTCAAATCGAGCTCCGGAATATATCGTCGGTCGTCAGAGAAATTGACAGCATCCAGCAATCTACATTCCGTTAGTAAAAGTGAACTATGGCGTACAGATCGTCCACACACTTGTCACTGCTGACATGGATTATCACTGCGTGATTGCGTTCTTCAAAAACTGTGCAGGAAGCGGACAAGAAGTCCTACATTTTTATTAATGCTTCGTCAGATAATCGTTTGGGCAACTTGATTGTCATCTCTTTGCCAGGATAACTTTTCAGATATTGTGCAACAGTTGATCCGGCTACCCGTTCTTCTTTCCAATCTACCAGTGTCATATTAGGAACACATAAGCTGCCGAACCATTCCTATACCTACGAACTCATGGTGCTCTGATGACTTATAGTGGACAAAAATGGATAAAGCGGTTTTGTATTGAAAATATTATGCACTTCAAATTTCACAATAGCAGACCCGTATTTACACGAAAAGATAATTGGCCGGATTGAAACACCTATTTGCAAGAACGACTCAATAAATTTTGCTCTAAGTGTACGTTAGCATATCTAGCTTATTTGACTCCGTAAACTCTCCATGAATCTTAAGAAATTATCCGGTACAGTAATGGCCAATAGGTGGATGTTGCGACGTAGATACGTGTAGCCAGAGCAACTGGAATTCCATCATATAGATTGTGCAGAAAGTGGTTACTTTACAAACGAAACCGCACTGTGGTGTAGACTGGGGAACGCAATTGCCAAGTAATGCGATCAGTGCATACAGGTGTTGGCATTACCTTGTAACCTTGTATTCCACCTGGAACAAACGTGGTGTTATAGTCCTCCAGGCTCAATTATACTTCTAAAATTAATTCCCTAGAATTTTGTACCTTCTGGAACAAAACATTTCTGTCTTATTGACAAGTTCACATGGTTTCACACACGCCCTTAGTACTGATAGCGTCTCTTAGCTCAGATTTGTGTTCGTCTAAATGTGGACACCGAAGTTCCTCACATTGAGTATGCAAACTCAAGTCAGGGTAAATAAATGTCTTGCCGGTGCCCCTGTGTTCAACTCACATCTGTCATTGGGCGTATACACTGATATCAGCCTTCACCTTAAAGACCTAAGCCTATAAGACTGATCACTAGACTTATTAATTTTATGGATGATTGAGTCATTTGCACGTTTTTGCTCATTTTTCACCGCATGCTTAACCTCTGTATGTGATTCGCTTAAAACAATGCAATCAGTGTTTGTCTGCTTCCTATTAAGACCTGTTGAACGTCAGTAAGAAACAGTATCGGACGGATGATTTGGCTACCAAATTCGTAGTCAAAATGTGTGGAGTAATCATGCATGAAAAACGCAGTGATGCCCATGTACCCATTTCTGGCGTGGCAGTGTGACTGAGGGCACAGCAAATTCTTTTGACGCAGAGTGACTACTAAAACACACCTCAAGAGAAAAGCGAATGTGCGTGTTCACTCCACACTTCTAATGCGTATATACGTGTATTTCAAAAGAGTTGACCAAAGTTCAAGCGAAGAACAATTTGACAGTTTTGTTCACAAATTTTCAACCAAAATCTACTCATGAATCCAGAACTGTTGATCTGTTTCCACGAACGAATTTCCACGACTTCACATAACTTGGACAACAACTTTTTTATATGCCTATTTTTGTGCTGACCGCTGGTTGCATCGTGACCACAGATAGACTAATTTGTACAATATTCTGACGAACGTGCCTATCCGAACTGAGGGTAGGAGAGTTTTCACTACAAGACAAAGTCGACTCGATTCAGCAGCTTCTTCTCAAGATCAACCCTCGGTTGACCTCAAATAAATCGTCCATTTTGTTCTTCGTGATTTATACCTGAATGCTTATGTACGTTGGTTTATCGACCTTCGTTCTAGGTATATGGATCGGCTTAATCGTTGGCAGTTCTGTGCAAATTGCCACCTTGCTATTCGTCTGTTTTCGTATGAATTGGAGCAAACAAGTGGAGTTGGTATGTCGGAAGTTTATTTTTGGTTTTGAGTTTGGGCTACTGCAGCAGAAGTTCCACGTATAAATAAGCGATTAAAAAAAACTTGGTTCAAAAAACATTCTGAAAACGATAGTTCTGATTAGTGCTATACTTTTTATCTTGTCACAAAAAAGTGCAATCGAAAGTTTCCAGATGAACGAGAGGTAAAATAACTGAATTTTTCAAAATGTTTCACTACGTTGCTGCTTCTCATTTGAGCTAACCATTGGTGTTTCAAGTGGAACGCCAGTCAACACAACTCGAAAAAACAATCCAACGGACATCTCATTTCACACAACAACGACCTAACTCAAAAAAAGCATTGCTGAGCTCTGCACGTAATATTCACTTTATGGAGTATTGCTCTTGTTAGAGAAGACTTTTTATGATATGATGGTATCACACGGAAAAATAGCACGGACGCTTATCGCGTAGGCTGGCAAACTTGGTTACGAGCACTTGTAGGATGTTTTATGAACGACAAAATTTGTTTGCTTTTTATGTCGCAAAATTACGTGGGACAAATTAGGATCGCGAGCTCAAAGGATGTGGCGATTGATCGCATGTGGCACAAAAGACGTAATCAATTTCGAAAGGGAAAATTTCTCTCAGTGGTCATTTTCGTTTAACCGAAGTATACACTTTGAGAAAGATGGGAGCACCCAGCTATGTCAAGCACACAGGCACATATTGAAATACGCTGTCCGAAAAAAACGAGTTGATTGAAAGTTGTGTCCGGTTAACGTTGAAAACACTAGTCGGCAAATTCACTTTTGACCATCTGTTTGCCGACTAAAATGTACAGATTATTTGCTAGAGCCCGGGCACACTAAGGACATAAGTTCTGTCGCATACTAACTTAGAAAGCCGTCCCCGTCTGAATACGCTTAAAAGGATATTGTATTAAAAAATAGCCCACTGTGCATGGGGACATCGACCGAGGAAGGACTGACAGTATCCTGATTGATTAACCTAATCAAAGAAAGGTGATTTAGCCGCAGCAGTATGCGACGGTTGGCCATTGTTTGTACAAAGTGGTTAATTTGGGGTTACTCTTTCATCATGTTAGGAAATCACTTAATAGGTAATTGTGTGACCATCACAATTTTTAGACTACTGACCTGTGTTAAGCAACTGTTCAGTAGAAACACGTTGTCACACACATTACTTGTCTCTGGTGCATTTATCTAGAGTAAATACTTAGCGTAACGAGCTATATATGACGCAAGATGTCCATTCGATAGCAAATAGATCCGTTTGCAACATACACCATGAAACAGATGATTATATTTGATGACGTGTTTAGATTGTGCGTGGCATTCTGTAAACAGTTACTCTACATAGTGTGACCTCCGTAGTAACTCAGGTGTTCAACAGCGCAGTTGTCTAAACACTCAAAGCACAATTATCAGTAAGGCGCAAACAGACAGAACATTTTAATAGCACGCACGGATGGAGTCTTTGGTGTACACACTGACTCACGCAGCCGCAGAACTTTGTATCAGGTGGCTTACCTCAAAATTCTATCACGAACTTTGTGTAGATAACGTTCTTCCCAACCAATATAGTCTGAGAAAGCTTGAACAGGCCTACTATTGAACCTCATATGTCGTACGAGGATATAGAAGCTAACACTCCACCCATTGAGTGGACCGAACGAGTAACTGCTGGCTATCCGTTAGTACGATATCAGTAATTTTGACATATGGTTGGAAGTTACTTGTCAAACAGCGATCAGTTCTCTCAAGGTTTAACTCATCAGTCATTGAGCACTAACCTGACTTGTGGACTCCGCAAACCGCGCTACTCCTACGTGTACGGGATTGACTAAATAACATCCGATTAGTTACTTGCATTGATAAACGACACAGTAGTTCAGTGTCATTTACTCATTCACTTGCCGATTTAACTTGAGTCTAAGACTGTGAGTACCAGGGACTTCATTGAACATGAGTAACAATGGATCTAGTGGGCGGTAACTTTCAGTAAACTCCCCGTGAGTGCGAAATAGATTTAAGCATTGCAATGCTATGAAGAAAACACTGTAGGCGTACTATCAATAAAGTATGCCTGAACAGGTGAAGTTAAACGGTTGTCAGTTGATTTACAAGTGATTTATCAC
>QNGE01008144.1:0-18597 GCA_008508345.1 Paragonimus westermani
AAAACTGGATTATTCATTCTAGTGTTTTCAGCCGCTTTTCAAAAACTACAATTGTAGGACGAAATATTTTGTTGTGGTAATTATGGAGTATCAACCGATACAACTCAACGATTCTAACAGCCCCAACCTAGGTAACTTCACATTATCTTGTTACAATTTTGAAATCATCCGTTTTTCCTTGCGTCATCCGAATATGCATTGTAAAAATACGTTTAATTATTGCGCGAGAATCGAATCCACTTTTCGGACGGCTCATCGAATTATTAGTTACACGACTCAAATACAGGTTTTTGGCTCAGTCGGTTCAGCACTCAACTCGTTTGGGTACTACGGAATCTATCATAACTGACGGTCATGTGCATTCTATCAGCGAAGTTGCTGGTTCTGTGATTCGACGAGAAAAAGACAGTATATTAAAAGTTCGCTTGGACCAGACTGCCTCTTTGAATGAATAATCAATAATGAGCAGAATGCACAAGCAACCAGGTGAATGTGGAGTACGAGAAATGGGCACTGACATTTGATTTTTGATACTGCAGTGGCGTAAACAATTAAATGAAGTAGTTTAAAATGAAAACGAGCGATTTTACGATACCTTTGAAGATTGGTTTGCAGGCCAAGCATGTTAGTAATGAATGCTTTCAATACATGGAGGACAACTCGAAGATCCTGCAGTGCGATCGGTCGGCCAAAGAAATAAAAGCCTGAAAACCGCTGAAATCGATACTGTACGAGTCATTGCCTCTGGAGTGTTGGTTTGGTGAATAATGTTCACGGGTCAGGTGTAACTGTCTGTGAATTTAAAACCTTGTTCAGGTACTTCACTATTGCCCCACCATTTTATTCGCAGTGCGTCCAGAATGTTTAGTAATACTTGGCGGAATCGGCAGTCATCTTGATTGTACCGATGAGGCCGAAACCCGCACTGCTCGCAATCGATGAACTAACCTATCAAATAAATCACGCTATTCATCAATAATACAACTTTAATACTTATCATCCGGTCCGGTAGGATCTGGAGTGAGCCTTTTGAAAAAAATGCTGCTCGGGACAATCAAACCCCGGTATCAGTTGACACGTTACACACGAAACAATAGATTTTTCGGGCAACGAACTCCATATTTGAGGTTGTAATACCTCATTGTGATAGGCTGATTGCCGCATTTTTGAACGCCGTTTAGTTGGCCAAAGTGTCTAGAGCGGAACCACAGACATTTTGCTGTCGGAATTCCTTCGTATTACTTGCCAGTAAGAAACGCTATTATCTCGTATATAATAGTACCATAACTCGTGTCGGCCTACGTCAGACATCGGTTTTAGACGTCAAGTTAAACTGCAATATCCAGTAACTGCTCACCTTTTTTCCGTCCGTCAATGGTTTTGAATTGACAAACGTTTTCATACTTCGTTTTCTTAGGTAAAGATACTCAATCTTCAACTGGCAAATCATTCAGTTTGCGGAAAAACAACGACGTAAGTTCGTAAATATTAATATAAACATTTGGAGCTAATAATTAGAGGAGTGTGCAGCAACTGTTTATTATATTGTAGACTTATTGGCTGCTTGTTGAAAATTAGACGTTACAAACGGAAATGTTGATCGCGGAAATTCGTTTCCTGAGTAAATAAACCATGATAGGTTGGCCATGAAAAATTTGTATTTGCTTCACAACGTATACTGGAAATTTTTTTCACTCTTATATATCAATCCAAGGTGAATTGTGTGGAACTGAGCAGCTTCAAATGCATCTCTGGCAGTCACAGTTCTAGTGGGTGCGACTTGCCATACAGCGATAACGTTGCAAGTTTATGCCATTCTTGAACCGTTTCTATACTGATGATTCCATACAAAAATTGACATTGTAGTAGAGATTTAATTTGCGTATGATCGTCTCAGGTATCAAGAATAGAGACATTTCTCTGACTACGAGGGTGTCTACTAGTTTCCGCTCACACCTCGTTAAATTTAATTCCGTTCATCAAAATTAGTGCAGTAGAACGTTATAATTTCACTACAGCACCTTAGTTACAAATACCATTTTTGCGGTGTAAAGTTTTCCAACGTTTTGATTTGCTGTCTGCTCTCAGAGTTTGTTCCATAGTAGGTCACTAGATCATTCTGTACTATGAACAATGTAATTGAAGGCTCAGGAGTGATAGACGCGTTTGCGATTGAGCGTTACGAAATCTCAGCCTCTCCCTATCGTATCATCCGGTTAAAGTCAGTTCGACTAGAAATTTCTTCTGTATCACTAAGTACATTAAAATCCAGCCTCAGTTGTAACAGCTACTGACAGTGAGAACCCACTAAGAGGCGTAAATTTTATTGTTCACATTTCTGGTGGATGTGTCTGGTCAGATGTCACGAGTCTTGAATCACCGTAAGTCTATCTTTTACCCTTCAAATTTGAATGCATTTCGAGCAATTATTAGACGTACAAGTGAGCAGTCAGAAAAACAAATTACAAACCATTTGAAATCATCACGCAGCCAGTTTAAACTGCGTTTGGTTAAAATTTAGAGTTTGTGCAGCTCAATCCATTTTTTCATGAGAGATTGGATTAACAAATTTTGGCGTGAGCTTCGTTTCCGTCGTGAAATGACGCATTCCTCTCTCACTTAAACGCTAGCTGGTTAACAGTTATGGGCACTTATCACATCAAGATTCGTTAGCGTTAAAGCTATGTGTGCCAGGGTTTTTGCTGCACTCTGCTCAATAACATGTTCCATCGTCATCAGCTGAAATATGGACTGGTTTTCGCTGAGCAGTAACTACAAGTCGAATCATTCTTAACCCTATCGAAGCGCTGTCATTTCAGCCCCCTAAAAATGCTAGAAAATGAGATGGATTGTTAGGTAGAAGAAATGAAAATTCAGACGCATAGAAAAATACTGCATTTGATATGTACAAGTAGCCCTGAGGTAAACAATATCGAGCAGGATTTGACACATAAATTTTCAGAAAGTACTACTCACAATGTGTTGCTGAGATTTCTCGTCATTCACCTATGGGAAGCTTCAGTGAATATCACTGTTCATTAGATATGAAAGGTGGTTTAACGTACAGTCTCTTTCTTCTTATTCTACTTCAGAGGAATGACATTTGTTACCACCACAGTTGTCAAGTGAGTTAAAGCAACCGGTCATATAATTAATCAGGGCAACGTGAAATCCATTTCCACTGCAGTTTTGGCACACTTTGTCGGATTCGGGCACTTAGTCTCAACAGAGGTAGCTTTTCAGCCCATTTTTTGCTTTTCCAGTCTTCAATCAATGTGGTCGAACTTTGTATTCTAGCCACGGCGGCAGCGATCTTGTTTCAGTCGGGCAGTCAGCTCAGAGTCGGCCAATTCGTACGGTTAGCACGACACCCTACCCAATGGACAACTTTAAAGGTTAGTTTGGCCAACTAATTCCCCCTCAGCTCGGAAGAGTTAAACGTAATTATATGACAAGATGTTTGACGATTGGATTGATATGAAATGTCTTGGGCTTGATGATGGATAAGTTGAAAGAAGCTGTTTGCCAAACCCTTTCTTCTACTAGAGGGCACATACGAGTCATAAGCGATTGCAAAAAAGAATGAAGGATAAAAACAGCACAGCTCAAAATCGCTGGACAGAACAATAATCCAAAACGATTGTTGACGATAGGAAACAGAATAGATTACTGAAAGAAGTAAAGGTATTCACGGGATAAACTACTTGTGATGTTATTCGAAAATGGCTATGAAGTAAGTGTCAATATTTAAGTGTATATTTGCGAAGAAACAGCATCATTTATGCGGTAGCAAAATGTCCTGAACTGGCGCACAGAGAAAGAACAACAAAAGCAGATCACCGTTGCTCAGGACATGTAACCACGGCAACTTCATAATGTGAAACTTAGTACGTTGCAGTTATTGGTCAGTTATATTTTGTATTGTAAAACTCCTCCTGGTGTTAGTCAGCACTCTTTCAAACATCGGACTGGACGCTGATGTTCTTCATTCACATTTTTTAAAGTGAATTATTGAATCCCCATTTGCATCTCTACTTCCTGTTAGAAAAGATTAAGTTTTAACTTGACGTCTTTTTTACAAATGCCGGTGAAGAATCTTCAAATTGACTACAGCTAACGCATGCAGACGTTTATTCGAAACCAAAAAAAGATTATTTTCTGCCGTAACGACATTTCGGGAGTGCTGATTTAATAATATTCCGGTGGTTATCGAGTTGACGCACTTTACGGATGTCACCAGTTCACTAGTTGCCTAAATCACAAATGTGAAGTAGTTCGACAAACCTGGTGTAATGAAACTTTGGAGTTTGGGGGTAGTTTGTCAGGGGAGTATTACGTTGACACACTGAAACGGTGTGCTGTTTGTAGAGTAACTTGGCCAGCACCATGAATCGTTTGCTAATGTTTAATGTTTGTGAGTCTTTCTTTGGCCAAATCTCGAGGAGAAAATTCGAGAAAACCCGCGTGAAGAACGGCTCGACAACAATGAGGTAACTGATACCTTCGTCAGTCATACGCCTAGTGATACAATTGTTTACAGACGTCCAAAGCACCAACAAAGAAACTTTTCACTTGTAAAACGTGGAAAAACGATTTATCTGAGTGTTACAATGTCAGGATGATGTGCTTTTATCTGGTTGTCTTTTCACATTACTTGTTACTTCATCCACGCAGTTCGCTTTCGGAACTGAGTATAATTTAGTGAGAACGTCCTCCGTTTTATATAAAAATTTCATCTGCACATTCCTTCTGTTTTTCTTAGAGCTGAATGGTGTGTTCTGTGAAAGCAATCATTCGCCTCTCTGTACGCAGATAGGTCAGCAACCGTTCAACCGATTGATTTATTCAACGACGATGGCCAGCCAAGCGGACAAACAAAGCAAATGTCTGAGGAAGAGAGCCTGGGCAAAACAAATCCGAGACCACATTTATACCTATCCCGAATTTTTGAACTATCACGTAATCAGTAAAATTAATTGCGAACTACATACATTCTGTCCAAAGAAAATGATTTTTCACCATGAGATCCATCTTTCTGATAAACTTGTCAACCTCTTCGTTCAATCGCCAGTATTATGCGCATCGAGGTACACATATAGACTGGGGGTTCTATAACACCGCGCAACACATGTTAATTTTAACTGTAACAGATAGGGAACCAGGTGAATTGAATGTAATTGAACTGAATGTAATTTCTTGCGATGGAAGTCACCAACTGTTAGGTCACATCGACTGGCATTGTCACAACTTTTAATTCTAACTCTTCACATTCGCGCTAGATTTTGTACAGAACCGTGCTGATGGTATTTTATTGAAAATACATCACGCTGGATTTAAGCACACTAAGTCACAACACATTTACGAGATATGTCAGGGAGAAGTTCCTGGTAATTCAACATAGATTTTATTAAAAACGCGCACACACGAAAACAAAAATAAGAATATGGTTTCCGCTGATCTCATATATCAAAATATAAACTAATATCTGCTGATAACCTTTATGATGTGTTCTCGCAAGTCTGTATCACGACACGATTTCATGAACGCCGGTGAAAATTTTCTCGTCACATCTAGTCCTTAATGCAACAAAGATAATTTTCCAAGCAATGTATGCATATTACCCGCTTTTCTAACCACTTTTTCATCACAATCGGGAACCACTGCAACATGTTAAGAACTTCATGAGAAAAGTGTTGAAATGTTCTACTTCACGTGATACTTACTTACTACTTTCACCCACATGGTCTCCCATTACTGAAGTTTTTAGGTTCATTCTGTACTATATGAATGACTGGCGTCAGTGATTTGGAAGAATTTTTCTACAGACACGAAAACTGACGCATTGCAGCTGCCGTAATTTTGCCAAGATGATGCAATGCAAAAAGTCTCATTTAGTGGGGTTGCTGATTGAAACTCCCACGTCAGAAAAGACGCAAGACATATTGCGCCATGTTAACGAAGTCGCTACTAGATGTATACTCCTCCGATTCGTGATGCACTGTTTGCAACCAGATCCGCACTTCCACATTGGTTTCTGACGGATCTTAATTTTTACGCATTCAATGGTTTCACAGTCACAACCTATATATTAAAAAGCCAGCAAACCATCAGAATATGAAAGTACTATTCGACAGTGATCATTTTTTGGTCGCCCTACTAGTGACGCGTTTTCCTCAAATATCCAACTTTAACTTTCAGGACTCCACGATTATGTACAGAACATCGCACCATATTGCACTCAATGTTCCTTGTAGTCAGTGACCAAACCCCGACGAATTCGGCACAGATACTGGAAACCACGTACATTGTTTGCGTGGGGGACACATTTTGGCACCCTTTGTCCTTTTTAAGTCTCCTCACTGATAAAGATACAATCAGTTGCGCTGGCGACCTTACAGTCTTCACCCTGGGTTTAGTGACGTCAATTTTTATCCAAAATACCAGACTATCTTAATAACATTTTCAGTGCCAACTTCCACATTATGCAGTATTCCTTTCTCGGAACAACTGGATTAATGCCTGACCATGGATCCCTATTCCACCAAAAACATCCCGAACAGTATTTATGAATTAAGTCGGGTTGTTTTAATTTGCTGTAAAATATTTTAAGACGCCCAACACATCCAGTATTCCCCAAGAGCTGTTAGACAGAATTTTCTGCCGATTATCACTGTTTTATTATGCATAGGCAACTCATCCAGCGCGGGCTCAAGCTTATCTGGGTATTCATAATTTGTAGGGTTAGTTTACAAACGCCTAAAAAAATTCGATTTGATCAATCTTTCTTTTAAGTCCCCTGATATTTATTCATTCGTGTTGATCTGAATCCATTGTCCTCAACAAACCTGGCGATGGCAGATTGTCTGAATTCTATTGTTTAGGCATACTTCATCACTGACTTATTTTTTCGAGTTTCTTAAAACCCTGGGTGATTGGAGAAACTCTACACAACCCGTCCTGTTTATAGGAAGAAACTGAAATTATCGCCTGTCATCACGACATTTCCTAATGACTGAAAATATACGTTGGTCCTTAGCTCCAATCAACCTTGGGTACAAATTTCTAAAATTTCTGGTTACCAATCCTCCAGATATGGTTGTCAGTGTAATGACTCAGTTATCTATCTATGGTTCACATCTAACGTTTGGTTCCAGTCAGTGACCTCTAGTATCTACAGAAAAGGTTGGAATAACCGCTACTGCTTATTTAAATCTATCTAATTTGTCGCCCAGCAAAAACGACATGATTAAGAGGGCGCATTTTTAACTGACTGATCACAGAATGCCAGCAGGTGCTGCGCGGCAAAATCCTCCACACAGTTTGACCACATTCGAATGGAAAATACGTCCCTCATGTACACCTGCGAAACAAGTTGGTAGGACATTTCTACGGTTAAAGAGCGTCACATTGTGTCACTACTTATGGTACCTTGGATGATGAACACGCTGGATCAGGTTCATCCGGCCAAAAATAAAGCATCCATATGAGCCACTGCCAAGCGTTTCCTCTGACCTTACATAACCTATGCCATTCATGAGTTGTCACGAAGTTGATTTGCTTCCCAAGTTTGTAAAGTGTGTGAATGCACTACTTCGTCCAACCAGTCATTCAACTCCCGTAACTTTAGATTTGTCGCCTACGTACAAGCACACGCCAACCTACATTGTTGGCTCAGTGTTGTTTTTAAGTGGCCACAAACCCTCCTTATGTAGGATAAAACCGAAAGAAAGCTGCTGGAAACTTTCTAACATGACGATTCTTTAGTCCCTCCGCCGCTCCACCCATCACTATTTACATCGAAGCGTAGTCTCGGTTCAGCATCCCCAAGATACTACGATATCTCATAATGATTGAATAAGTTTCTAACACTGCCTGACATTCTTGGTTGAGTAGGCTTTGTAGCTAGTTCCAATCAAGCTTGAACATAACCCTTTATTTCGGTCAAACCGAGTTACATATCCGGATAACAGGCCACCGGTGATGTTGAGCAGGCGCAGTGCAATTTATCCCATACTGAGAGTGGAAATCATTCGCGTCTTCCCGGACATTCCGGACGACTTCAAAAAACCTGGTTCGAATTTGAGCCTATTATATACACATGGTACATTATCAGTGCTCGTCGTAGCGTTGGCTAACGATCACTTACAACGGTCGTTTTTCGAGAAATCCCGACAAGAGAAGTATTTGCCCCTCGCACCAAGGGATCTTTGTCACACATCTCAAATGTTGGGTGAATCTCTGCTGACATATCAGGTTTGGCAATCACAACTAGTTTCCTTGATACCTTCCGGAATTGTCGTAGCTCACGCCCACTTCATCATATTCAGTGGCCCTCGCAGACACGTTAAAATTTCCAAAGAATTGTATTTCTCTTTCCAAGATAGCTGATTGCAGTGCTCTTCCAGAAGGATGATTGTGGGCTGTCTCACCAACATAATTGCCTCAAGATGTACGAACATCTCGAAATAACTAAGCGTTTACAAAAGAACGAGCGTCCTTTCCAAACACAACACGTAGAACAGATTCTGTAGTTTCAAATAAATGATGAACTTATATCTGTGATTACTCACTGCATATTTTGAAGATAGTCGACATTAGTGGAAAATTTCAATATCGTTCAGCAATGCAGTGTTCCCCCGGAACTTTACCGCCGGAGAGGTTTTCGGGGTCATTGCAGCGCCAATTTGTCCGCCATCTTTAACACCCAACTGCAAACACCCCGCTGCTTTTACAGAGAAAGATCAACCTAATCTTGCGCGATTCTAGTGCATGGCGGCAGTGTTTATAAGATTAGCTGGGTTGTGTAGTATTTGTTAACAGCCTCAACAAAGGACAACTAGTGGTGCCCAGTAGCATGTTCGCGGCTGGTTAGGCGGGTGATCTGGCTGTACTTAAAGGAATCCGATTATTGGCAGCACATTGGAGAGATTTCACAGACTTTCGGAAAATGAAAAAATCAAGCAGATTCATTGTGAGAGGTGCAATTTCTCATAAAATTTTGTTACACCTTATAATAACGGAGCCGACTTTTGATGGACCACGTGTGTTGGAATAGTTGGCTGCTCCCCCCACTCCAAGCTTAAATGAAAATCACGAAAGTACACCAACCCAAAAGTCATGGAATACTGTGGCGAACCGAATTTTGCCCGAATAAAAGAAAACAATAAAGTATTGTCACGCGGAATCAGCTATACACGAATTTCTTGTTAATGGTGTGCTGATTTGTCGCATATAAGGTCTTTCGCTAAATCCCAACACTGGTTCAGCTTTAAAATCCAAAGCCTCACAACTTGATTTTTCCCACATAACGACCTCACTTTTGACGCTCCCATTTGTAGTGCTGCTTGCAGGATCCTAAACCGTTAGGTAATTTATAATCTGCAGTGTACACTGTCAGTGGTATATAACTTTCAAAAACTGGACGAATACTTCTAATTGTTTGACCACAAAGAACTTTGCCTGATGGTTCGTAATTGTAAATTGTAGAATTTGCTAGGCTGACGAAGTAGTGGGAGGGATTACTCTGGCAAGTAGCATGTCAGTACACTTACGATGTATTTCGATGTAACCGAAAAATTTACGTACACAATGGCGGAGCAATCGTGCGCATCGAATGTCATATGTGACTACTTAACAACCTTCGAAGGTTAAACCGCACAGTGATTTAACCTGAGCATGGGTACATTGCTGAAGACGTTCTCATCAGCTCGGCTGAGTTAATTTTACTGGTACACACCAGTATGTGTTGACGAAGACTGAGAAAATGTTCTCTCCACAAATTACCTTACCCACGTTACATACAGATATCATCATCTTAGTTCATTAGTATATCCTGATTAAGTTAGAGTCACAAGATTTAAGTTAAAGGCAGCCACTAGCAGTACAGGCGTTGTGAACCAAGAACGCAGATTACAAGAGGGTTGTTTATCAGGAAAACCAATACATGAATTGTGCTCCAACAGGCCAACAAACAAACCCACTCATTTGTGTACTACATTGGTACCAGAACATCACGGTTGCAACGGTCGCTAGTACCTATTTCCTCTATGTAATGAGGACCTCTCCACGCCAGTCCCTCCAACGTTTTCTCTTCTATCTTTCTAGCCGTAGCTCACGCCTCACCAATGGATAGCGGCAATGCGAGTAGTATGGTGCTATCTCTAGTTTTCACCACACAAATTCCTAGTTAAGTGCCAACATTTTGATTAGGTCAGTTCGATTTATTGAATTTTGCCGAAATTCGCAGTCGGTTGGCGGACCCAAACAAGTCGTCGGCAGTACTTCCGTGTTTCCGTCTCATGCAGTCATCTCGAACATTTGATTGGCCGGTGATTGATTGAGGGTGGGTATTGGCGCTTGCTGTTTGATGGTTATCTGGGAAACTGATAATTAGTCCAGTCTGACACACCTGCCTATCTTACGAGAAATGTGTAACGGACCACATTTACATGAAAACGGCTTAGATCAGCGCCGGTAATTTCAGAAGGCCTGCAATAAGAAGGATTAGGAAAGTACGACATAAGACCAAAAATGAGTTCAATTAGGATGTTGCTGTTTGCTAAAAACCAGCCTTCCGGTCTTCATTCAGAATCCGTAGTAGGCTAGATACACATCAGCCATAATTGCTGAGTTTTGTAAAAGCACAGATAATTAGGCATTACTAAAGTCTCTAGCGAATTGCGAAAAGACATTCACTGAGAAGTTGCCATAGCCTGGTAATTTTCGGATTTCCAGTTGACAGTTGTTTAATAGGTGCTATGATTTGGTCCAGAGAACGAGTTCAACCGACTTTGTTCAGTAGGTATGTCACATTAGGACGTACACGACTTCGGAAGCTAATGGAGTGAATTAATCAGCCAGTAGTCAGATAAATCATCTATATGGCGGCCGTCGGAGAAAGTGTTTATGGTAAGCATTCCTAAACTCTAGATCGTAGACCCGTTGTTAGCCAGTAACTGAGGAAAACTGTCGGAATTTAGCTAACTCAGTTGCGTAACCACTCCAGATAATAATGCGCTCAATTTGTACCAGAAGATATTTTTAGTATGTCTAATTTCACCTAACATTTTCGGTCCCGTTATTTTCTGTAAACGGAGTAGGCACTTAACTAGCAATCATGCACAGTTGCCTTCTGGCATCACTAAAGTTAGAAAATAATCCCGCAGAATACTGAAGTTTGGATTAACCACCCACATCATGTACTTTGATAACGGGTTTTACAGGCTAACTGCTACACAGCGCATCTCATTCGAATCTGAATCCCAAGATAACCCGGGTTCTTTAGAAGAATAGTCAGCAAGAAGCCTTTAGCAGTAATGATATTGCAGCGGGGGAGGTTTCAAAGTTGACAGTCGGCTTTTTTTTTTACCAAAAAGTCGCATGCGCCTTTTGAACGAACTGGGGCATGACAACCACTACGAATGTTCTTCAGCTTCCCAGAGAGAGGTAAGTGGGCTACGGAGAACGTGGCATTCGGCCGGCATGCTCTCTACAAAGTGATCTCAGCCACCCAAACGCAAGTTTCTAAAAAGGCCCACAAATTACGTTGACGATTACTTGTTCCAGCGGGTGCAAACGGTTTATCGGGCACCATCAATAGTTCAATCTCGTTGAAAAGGCCTATGAAAAAAATGCACTCACGGACGCGCGATGGCAACATGATGATTCAGCAGGAGACCTGTTAGTCTCAGACTCTATGTCTTGGCAGGTCTACTACATCAATTTTTCTTTGTCTCGGGAACGTCCGAATTACTAAACTGTGCTTGCAGCGACTGCATGCAGGTGCGCTGTATGTCACATAAAGATACAATACATCCGAATATTTTTGCTAGTGGAATTCTCATTGGACAGTGGACCCCAGTGGATACCAAACTTCGTTATTCTCCAGTTTGTTTTGCAGGTGAACTTCCTTTTAGAACTTATGGAGTCCATCAAATCGATTTCTTCTTTGATCTGGACAACCGAAAGCTATTCTGCTCGTACAGATATGAATCTATGGACTAACCTTACTCATGTATTTTTCCCAGATATCTGCAGTAAATATTTGGTCGAGATACTGTCGACCATATTACCTTCAGTGACACATTCGTCCACACCTCCATTAGTCGAATGTTTCTTCATCTTACTTCCAAACGATACGACGTGATAACCTGAGTGTACCTCAAGGGTGTTCGGTTATGATAAGTCAGTCATGCTTCCTGTTAGGTCAGAGGGATGGTATTCAACACGGTTGTCTCCAATATCTCTCATGGTCAGGGCACACGCTAATAACGAACTCAAGTGGCAGTAAAAATCTATTAGGGTTTCTATTTTAGAAAGTGGCTGGCCAATCAAATATCAACAATCTTCAGTCAATTCTATTGCTAAAACTCGCCCATGCTTTTTGATTACTCTGTTAAATCCTTTCTCTTCCCTAAGAACAAGCTGTTGCTCCTTGAGAATGGTTCATCCTTTCCGAAGCCCACAAAGAACAACTGTTCTCAATTTAATTCTTCCATTCTCTGAAGGAAGGCATGGAAATTTTCCCAAAAGGTTTCCTCCAATCGTGTGGTTGCAAGAGTTGCTGCGAAAATCGTCGTTCTTAGAGAATGTCTTGATGATAAATGGCTTCCTACTTGCTACTCCGAAGTGCAAAAGCAACGCAAGCAGAATTTTTGCCGACTGTTTCGCGTAAAAAACCAAGCCGCTTATTCTTCCAGAATGCCAGGTGTTGACAATTACACTTCAATATACAATCCTTCATCAGAATGTGAATACGACCCGAATGAAAACGAATGTTTCTGGTTTTCACACTGTCTAGACTCAATAGGTTTCCTCCTGAGTAGTCGATACTCTGATCGTGTTACTAAAGAAGTTCTTTTGCACAAGCAAACGACAGACATTTAGTAAGAGATCCGTGTTTAACATTCATCTCACAGGTAGAAATCGATGTAGTGCTCCACCTCCGAAACAAAGAAAAGACGAGACACAAATAGTGTGGTAAATGAAAATCAACCTGGACATGTCATTGAACGCATTTTCCATAGGTAAAATCAGACACATACTTAGTAATGACCATTGAAAGTGAGGTAACATGTGCTGCTGCTTTTTCGAATTGACGACCATGATGTTCAGTTCACTTCGACACCTCTCGTATTTAGTGGCGCCGATTATTAACGCTCCTCCAATGTAGTTAGGAACTGCAGTTTCCACAGCTTACGCCCCGTCTTGTCTAAGCAGCTGAATCACATAATCGCTGTCATTACTGGTTTATAGGGAAAAGGTTCATGTGGCTACGTTGTAGAATTGGGCTGCTTGAATCTGAATTTTACAACATAACGGACTAAGACTAAGTAGCAGTACTCTGTTCGCCTCAATTTCACTGAAATTGAATCAATGGTAGGGTTGGCCGTTGGACTAGCAAATACCAATGAAATAATTACACATTGAGTATACTCTGCTAACTAGGTCATGTTGTTCTGAGGATACCGTCACGTGAACTAGAGATCACTCCAACGGCGCACTCACTGTACGGCTCTGTGTGCAGAAACTGTTGACGCACGCAGTTTGTCTGCTCTGCAACTGACGTCAGTCTTTGTATCGTGTGAACCCAATCGTTGAATGTTTCTACTGTGTCGCTATCTACATGTCTTATATATTCTTACGTTTTAAGCTCTTGACTCAGAAGATCAAACGAAATGTCAACATTTTGCGATTTACTTCTTCTGTCGTTTTTGGTGAACTGGATCAAAGAAACTCAGTGCTTTACATATTCCATTTCACTACGATATATCAGTGAGTGACGCTAGAGAAATCTATTGTTAAAATTATCTACCCATTCATCAAAGTTATCAAAATTGAGCCTATATCCGTGAACTAACAAAATGTTGGAAAATATTATAAAGGGACACCAGGCTTTGCTCGAAGTGTTTCCCGCATTGAATAAATGCCCGTATTGGTGTTAATGAAGTATGTTCGTTAACAAAATAATGTACGGCACTATCGGAAATACTAATACAAACAAATATTTCCAAGATACACTCGTCGCATCTATACATACAAGCAACCTATAGACACAACTACTGGCTGTGTGAAAGACAAGACAGATTGGTCGACGTGTTACATTGGTTGAGTAATGATGCGTTATTTTGAAGCTCATCGATCCTTACTGTGAACTGTAGATGTGTGAGTGAGAAACAATAGCTGTCAGCCATGTCACATCAACGTCAATGCGCCGGTTTGGCAGTTGAATGGATTTCGAGCCATTCAGTTGCTAATACATGTAGCTGTAGCATGGCTAGTTTCTTTGGATGTTATGAAATTTCCAGGAATAAGACTCATCCAACTGGGTATTACATTTTGAAATGATGAACGGGTTGCTCGCTGATTTTCTTGAACTGTTAACCACTAGTGTCATGTGAGTTCATTACAATTACTCAAACCAAGGTAGTGGTAGAAGTATTCAGAGTTGGGTTATGTTTTTAATGGCAAAACGGCTATCTACAAACGTTTGTGACGATGGTTCTCAAACTGTTTGAATTAATCAGACTTTTGGCTTCATAAGTACAAGATCAACTTCCCTTTAGGTTCTTAACCCCAATGTTACCGTCCATTTCAATTCACGTGCATTGCTTGACTGTTGCAACTTTTAAAAAACGGCTAATTAGGGTACAACCGTGAGAGTTTTCATTGCACTAGCAAACGTCACGCATGAAGACATTCATATCCTTTTCTTCACAAATTTCAAACACCAGCTCCACTCGGACATCCCAACACCACATGCCTTTGTGCCCACATTAACGTATGGGAGAAGGTGTTGCCCATGCTGGCCATTTATTTGAGTTAGTAACAATAAAGCCCAACTTGTCATAATGCATTTCACTGAAACAATAACTTAGTTGTGAATCTGGTAACGAACAATTCTACGCGTTTCTGGTTGTGTACATGGCTATCATTGTCAGGCTACTGGATGGATGGAAACGGTTAAAGCACCTCACCCAATTGGGTTCGCGTCTTGATTTTATGCCAACTCTGGTTAGATCTAGTCTTAATTATAAGTACTTTTGAGGGTCGATATCATCGTGCGTTGGAACAGTGGGCTAAATTTTCTGTCTGGGGGGCCGGAACATTCCGATGCACCAACAAGTGGACGAGACACTAAATTTTAGCACTCTAGGCCGCGGGTACCCGTACCCGAGACGTATATTCGCCGGTCCTCTGCACTGTTAAAACAGCGTGAGTACGATTAAACGTGCATGTTTTGAACGCCGACAAATACTTGTGATCTGGGCACAGAAGAAAGCACAACCCGTACGCAAAGTTGCATGTGTGAGTGGTAGTTGACAACTCCAGCTCTCTACAGTCAGTTTGTCTTCGCAATCCGCTGTTGAATTTGGTTCATACACTGAGTGGCATAGTGGTCAATGTTACTTCTTTTGAACAGTTGATGTGCGGACGGTCATCGTTCAATAAACGATTTCCTCACTTATGAGATAATCGTCAATATCGACAAAATAGGAGATTCCAGGTAACATGTCGTTTGCTTGACTAGAAAGCAAATTGTATACCAAGATGTATTTCTAGTTGTTACTTATCAACGGATCGTTTGTTACATATCTGCTTGCAACAGCTACGTGTATCTAGATATATGCTGTAATTCTAAGAACATTTTTATGTAGACATTAAAAATGCAAAATTACTAGATATCATCAATCATGTTATCGGTCTATATGTCATCGTGTGAGAGATTGGGATTTGGCTAAATCGCAACTTGTAACCAAGCTACCGTTTGCTGTGATTTAGCGGCAAGTTGGTCCGCATAAAAACTGGATGCGCCTTTGAAGATTCCTAATCTAATTCGACGATAATCTTGGCACGATTTCATTTTCCCACCGCGTTGGGAATTAATCAACAATTCTGCTCTTTCCACGCGGTTATTGTCTCTTCCTTGTTGTAGTGACTAACATAACTGTCAGTTTTATGAAGCGATGTGCATGTACATCCCATATAAGAGCATTTACTAATAAGTGTAGTTCAATGAATGTTAGAAGATATGCCTTGTTCTGCTATATACCATAACCTGATTGTGAACACTAAAGTTTACCGAACTCCATGTTACAAACTAAAAAGTCCGCTTTTTGATAGGAATTCGGTTTATTTTATTAGGAACGCATTGAACTCAGACCTGGATTAAGCCAAATTTTTTCACTGATTGCGTCAAACAAATGGTTTTATCGTGTTCTCCCTCGTGTCAGATAAGAATATCACGTCTTAAATCCTAAGCGTAGGCAAGAAAATTGAAACATGGAGAAATTTACGGCTCTCGATTTGAGGTATATAAACGTGAACTGCCTACAAGTAAATCTTATTGGCTTTGTGGAGTGCAATTAAAGACTTACCATGTTTTTCTTTTCTGATATCAATCTGATCTACAGAGACAGCATAGCGTGAACTAGTAGAACTCACCAAGGCATTGTTATTATGATCGTTCTATGATCGGAAATAGGACCGTCATTATGCCACTTAGTTTGTTTAATGTGACAGAATGGATGGTCATCCTTATTCCGCCATATATGAAGATTAATGCTGATTGTCACACTACGGTTGATTTCACCAGACTATTGGAATCACTTCTCCGGCGTCAACGATAAGTGTATGGTTTGTCAATTCTTCCTCAACATATTCTAGATCTGAAATATTAGATGTCTATCTTGCATCAGTCGGTACTGTTCTATTCATTATTTCGCTGTTGCACAGTGGAATACGCAGGTCGAACGGCTCGTTCATGTGAAACGCGAACCACACGGATCGTAGCAGTGACCCCAAAGAGACTCTTTGTGTTGTTGACGCGATTCGCAATATTCACTAGATGCCGATCAAAAAACAAATTTTAGACACAATGGAATCCACTGGGTCAGAGAATGTTTGACCGTATGGTCAAACTCAAACAACTAAATCTTGTTCAAAAACGAATTTCTTCCCCAAAATCTCTATTAAAATTATTTGGAACTCCCTCATTTCTCAGTGAAATGGCGGTATTATCTAAGCTGATATATGCTAATTGCATTCTGTTTACTTCAGTTTTGCTTCGGAAACATTATTCAGACTTCACTGGACCTATGTAAATGTAATAACCGAGGGAATAGTTTTACACCCTTGTTCCCTATTATCTTCATCGTCGGCTAAAAGTAGATCTCACATTCTTTAAAACGGGAATAAGAGATTCGTGGGGCGCAATTATTTCTCAGTAATCGCTTTCATTAGCTCGAAAGCCTGATCAGATAGATAACGGAGTGTTTTGGTTACTCGTTCAAACAACACACGTAAAACATCGCACAGAACGATTTGCTAGTTGCTGACCACCATGGGTCTTTTGACATTTATGTTTCTTGTTGTCTTTTAATAGCTAAATCTCTAATGGAGATTGACAGACTTTTGGTTGCGCGTTTGCGTCCATTTCGTATTATGTTTCATATGCTACCATGTATCCGTGTTGAAAAACTCACACTATCCACAAATGCGAGACAAAAACACAAAGGTCGATAATGTAATGGGCTAGAAGGTAGCTGAATTAACACCATGTAACTAAAAGTGCATCCGATAATTCGGTTCGTGAACAGGTGGAAGGTTTTGAATAACCATAGCCGGAATATTAGTTGTTTGCTGTCGAACTAACTGGCGGACTATCACAGATCTCTGTCAAGAACTGAGAACAAGTCATATGAATCGGAATCCCTTCGTAGCTCATGTTTTGTGGGCATTTGCTTAGTGTTTAGCTGATTGACATGTGTAGTTAATTTATGGAAAACTATCCGGAACGTGTCTACAGGAACATACCGCAAACCTTACGTACATTATTATTTAACCAGAAAACAATATGATGTGTTGAGTGACCATGTTTTTCTACAAAATTCAAGAATGGAATTGGGAAATTTGCGCCCAGCTTCACAAAAAGTCCCTCTCAAAACTGATCTGGAATCATTATTGTGAACTTACTTAAGAAGAGTATGTTATTGATTTCCCTATCGAACATTGCAATTTTCCATCTGGAAATTTTTGGGATTACAAGAAGAAAAATCTTTATATTGTGCTGCCTACACACAACTGCTGTAAACTTTTGTGAAGTTTTTACCTTCATAAACTATTACGTGAACTGTCATATTCTGACAAGTAAATTCAACTCATTCTCATTCAACCCATATTGAGACATTATACTCCAGGTCCTACAACAAAACAACTAGAGATATCCATGTTTCATCCAAACAGCCTTACCTGAACTTAACAATACCGCAACAGTAAAAACTGTTGTGCCCACAACACCTGTGCGCCCAACAGACGCTGGCAGGTTTTAACGACCACTTGACTGATCTTTCGAGTGTGCACTGAATTTTTAGAAAACTAGTATGAAGTAGCAAAGTGAAATGTATGCCTACATTATGTCGACTTGTACATGATTTACTGGATCTTTGCATAACAGCGCATGTCACATAAGTTGACGTTGAACACCTATTGACTGATGGTTCGTCTTGCCGAACATAAAACTGTTTCCTGTTAATCTTTCGGTTTTAAAAATCTTTCGGATAGAAAACTTGTCATATTACAAGCGTTACGTAGATGACA
>QNGE01008145.1:0-18591 GCA_008508345.1 Paragonimus westermani
GTGTTCAGCGCCCACTTTTTATCTGCAGTATTGTAAAGGACGTTCAAAGGGAGTAGTTAGCGGATGTACTAGGCCGCCACTCGCAAGTTGTTTTGACGAAGCTCCCAGAATACTCAGTGAGCTCTTTGTCCAGACCCACCAAGTCGCGCGGACTTCATTGTGTAGGCTATTAAACAAATGTAGCGTGGTTGCTAATAGTTCAGAATCATGTCCGCCTTAGCCATTAAGATCTGTCACTGTTACTCGTTGAAATGGACTGCATCACCGATCTGAACCTGTAAATCACTCGGGAAGTAATATTGCGCAATTTGCCCTGACCTCTGCAATAACACTGGGTTGATTTTTTTGATAAAATAACACTGCGGCATGGAACAGAATTTCTAACTTGCTGGATTCGGATCGTCTCGAGCCAGAGTAGCTCGCAGACGTCTTGGCTAACTGGCTAGTCGAAATGAGAGACGTTCTCGTCATGAAGGACGCTCCTCTCCACCATGATACCATTGAAAAGAAGCTCGCACCACGTGGCTCCATGTACACCAGTCGATCTAGTGTTGTCAGCCTATACAGGATTACTTGTAAGCTCTGTAGGATTGGTCGTGGTTCGAACAGCTGCGGCCAGTTCATCGCTCACAGTTTACTAGAACTATGGACCCTTGCAACGGCGGGGAAAGTCTGTTTCAGGTTATTTGGACCGGGTCACCGCATCTAAGATTACCACAAACAGAAGAATTGCAGGGTAGAACAGTGTGGGGCTGGACACCATAACATTTGGGGTCGGCAAAAAGCAATGGTCCACTGACATTGTACAGCGTGGAATGATTATAGAGACGGTTCCTGAAAAGGTTGTCGGTCTGATAGAGGGTGTCCTGATTTACACACTCTTAGGCATTGGTTGGTCAAGAGCTAACTGATCAGCTTAATCCCCCCGGAAGTCCGTCCAAAGTAAGAATCTCTATAATCACCGATTCACAAGTGATTTCTGGGGGGACGTTCTCCCTAGAGATTTGTTCACTTGACGATGAGGACGAAGCGGCAGATGAGTGTGCGTATTCTATACCCAGTTTGCGGATGAGGCCACAAATGGGGGTAATTCGAAAAAAGGTCTCTCACTCGGTGAAATTCCCGATAAACAGGTCAGTACTTTTGTCGGAACGGCGTTATCGAGGCACATGTGATGTTAGATCTAAGACTGGGGAGCGGAAAGTAGCCCTCGTTGTCAATACACTTATAGGTCATGTGTTACTAGGATTGCTTGATTCTTACGAGCGTGAGTTTTTGTCGTAAAGTGTTTAGCAGCCTGGAGGTTTCACTGGCCTGCCTGCGGTATGATGTGTAAAATAGTTCCAAAACTCATGGTTGCATATTGTTTCTAGGCTGTCAAGAAAGCTCACATGATGTATGATGTCCGATTGTTTGTCTGCATGTCGTGGGGCGCGAACCCAAAAGACACACGTGTCACATTCTTCCGGTTTACTCCCTTGTCGACGGCCGGTCTCTAGCCGCTCTGGCTAATTCGCGTGTCGGTGCCGTTCATAGCGTTATCAGAGACCACGTGTACATTTCGTCAAATGAAGAGTTGGTCTCTCTCCTCAAGGGCTTTTTGATTTTCGCGTCTGATAATTTTGTACCTGGGGAGAAAGTGAATTAGTGCGTCGAGCACTAACTTGCTTCTAAAGAGTGGACGCATCCACAGCCGAACAAATCTTAAGGTTCTGTGATACAGAGTTTGCCGACAGAGAGGAGCTCACGTATCCTAACTCGGGGGATGATCATAGTGCGGACCCATAGTTAGAAACACGGCACAGTTAGCAAGCCAACACCGTTATCTCGCCGTCTGAAGTGAAGATACTGAACAGCGGGGCTGTTGCTGAGAAACTATTATAGTACCCAAAATGACGGTTTATTCATAATCGTGGTACACTAAGGCAGTAGAGCGAACCTCAAAAAAGAGTTATGCTATCCGGGTAAACTTTCCGGTTGTCGTCAGATTTCTCACCTGTATATCATTTACTACACTATGGAGCGGTGAGCCTCGAAAAACCGGGTAGACTAGGCGTCATGCAAGATCGCGCTGCCATTTATTATAGATTGTCCTTAAAGGACAAGCCACTTCAACATCCTGGTCTTACCGCCGTTCTAATCCTAGTAATGCTGCATTTTCGCAGGAATTCCGTTGCAGTTGCCGCTGATGTGGAAGCCGTGCTTATGCGTGTCATAGTTCCAGAGCGCTACCGACGTGCCTTGCGCCTCCTCTGCTGACCGGACAACGATACGTCGGAGAACTCTGTGGAGTACCAAATGATCGCCCACCAAGTTGGAGCGACTTCTTCCCGACTTCGAGCATCTTATTGGTTCAGGAGGAATGCTGAAGACTTTGGAAGTGAGTATGGCGATAATTTCGCCTAGACAATCGCTAACAGTTTTTACCTGGGCGATCGCCCGTTTTCTTTAACCGATGTCGAAGAAGCTAAGCGCTTCGTTCCACAATTACCAGGATAGCTGTCAGAGAGGGTTCGGGCTTCGAAAGTAAACCTCACACAGCCCAGGGATCCTGTGTCCGAAATCGAAGCAGAATAGGCTAAAACGTCTAATAAATTCAAAACTCATTGAAGGTCTGTTGACTTCTACCTGCTTGACTTTTTTGCTTCGAAGATGAATTAATTTGCATTTTATGTCTACATAATGTGCTCAGGCAATGATCTGCGAGATGGTATGCAGGAAGAAAGAAGGCACGACACCTGATTACTCGGAAAACATAAGCCTAAACCTCGTGACAAATCAGCACGAAATGGGAAACGTGTTGTTTTTGCAGTCGCTCAACGCATGCCTGTATATACACCCGAGCTTGGAGCATCCGGACAGTTCATCTCATTGGAGGGCCACCTGGTTGGTAAAAAGGTCAAAACGGCCAACTATCATTGATCTTATATTCTCAATTGCGGATTTAGGGTCAGTCGAACTTCAGCTTTTTGGTACCACATGTTAGAGGATATACGCTCAGGCGGTTGTAAGTTTTGTGCGTTTAAACAAGCGCCTCTCTTTTGTCCATCGTACCAGCGGAATTCAGCCCAGCGACCTCCGACAACTTCGGTCGCCTAGGCTCTTACTATTTTCTGACATGCACATTGTGAGCTTTTGTACTTTTTCAAGGATAGTATCAGTTTTGAGATTTGACGGCCGAATGACGGAACGAACCACGATGGATACGGGTTAGCGAACGCAGACTACGTTCGATACAGCGCTAGGTGTGTTTTACTTGTGGTGGATGGACGCACTAACAATATGAGGACACAAACCCTCCGTTTACCGTTTCGCCGTTAACTGGATCGTCTAGCCATATGCGTCTCTAGGATACTTTGTCAACGGATGAGTAAGGCCCTTCAGAACGTTCGGCGGTCCCAATTTAGCGCCTATTCATACAACTTCAAGATATCTTATTGGGAGGATTGTCCAACCTCGACGTATTCCCACTTGTTTTGTATCATCTGCTTGTAAGTCACATGGACTCACCAGGTTACTGGCCAAGTAAGAGCAGTGCAGCGGGGATCGATTCACGTCACCTCACGTCACTTAATGGAGAGTCCTCGTCAGACAGTATTACCCGAGCCCTTACCGATCGCCACCTCCTGGCTAGAAGCTTCTGGATCCACAAGCGGGTTTCATATGATACTCCTACTTCCTGCAGCTTTCAGGCCAATATCTAATAGCTGACTGAGGTTGTATCCTTCTTGAAACCTGGATATCACACCTCAATTGTTCCAGCTTTATCCAGATTCTCTATGACAACTTCTGCAGTTTGGTAAGAGTGGGCTTATCTTCTAGAAAACAATGTTCGAAGGCCCTTAAAGATCTCCGCGCACAGAGGAAATTGCGGATTCCCTTCATCATCACGCGTGCTCGCTTGTCCGTTATTCGGAAAGCAAGCCGCTTGACGTGGGGTGCGTTATCTCTAAGTTTAACAGTGACGGACGAGAAGTGTGTCCCGGAGAGCGCAGCGACTCGTCGTAGAAATTCCCAGCGGTGGAAGCGTGTAGGTCAGCCTTAAGGGCGATGAGAACCTCAAGCGACACCACTGTCAAGAATTCTGACCAAAGTGTTGTTTTGACGGCAGTGGGAATTGTGTTAGTTAACCATGGAGACGTTTCGCCATTCCGTCTGCAGGCGGGGAGCAAGCGGTGGTAAGTCTAAAGTGACGTCCAAGCACGTTTAGCATCTCCGCTAAGCAACCGCTCTCAAACTAGTACCCACAAGTTGTTATCACCATTGCCTCGCGTGTCGTGGATCACAAACCGACGTCGGGCAAAAGGATGATCTCTGACTACTCTGCGGAGCGGTTTACCATCATTGAGGCATATGTCATGCCACATGAAAGTCGCAAAAATCATCCGATATCAACGTGCAAATGCACAAAACGAGCCGATACATGAGGGTGTGCTTTAGATCATTGACAGACTACCGTGTAGTTGGTCAATTACGCAACGTCGGATGGTTAACGACACTACTGGGCCGGGAGGCCAGTGGAAGTATCACAAAATTATGCCAGCTCAAGTCGTTAATGGCGGAAAAGCAGAACGCAATGATGAGTGATGATAAGATGTGTACAAATCGTTTACCGCACTCTGTGCGCCGGCTAAAGTTGATAAGTCGATAATGTCATAGCCAGAAGTTGTTGGTACGCGTATAAAGGCACCAGCCACAATGTTGTTGCCGCCAGTTGCGTGTCGGATGTTCGTCAGCAATCAAGGTATGAATCCTGGACGTCGTATTTTGCAGAGTATGTTGGTCATAACAGTTGAGCAGAGCATGTGTATGCGGTTTGTGAGCGTTAGAAATAAAAACCTTGCGACCTCAACCGGCGTATTCAAAGTGACGTTTGGCTGACATAAAAACAAATAACTCGCAACCATACGTGCTGTATTTGGTTTCTGCTAACAAAAGACATCAGTAGTCAAACAAAAGAAGCCTCCAGAGCTCATCAGCGAACTGTTGGAGTACAACACGAAGTGCTATGTTGACCGTGTCCGCTGCCACTTTAGGGTGGCGCCGAAGTGAGGCAGCATTACTGGTGCAACTAATGTCTTCGTTAAGGTCGAAGGGGTTGGAAACAACAGCTGAAATCTCAACGTTACCGTTAGTAAGAGGCGGAGTGTGTTGGTCAGTGGACGTGCCAACATTCGACAGTGCGGACTGAGTCGACGGTATTGGTTGGCCATATCGTTTAAAAAAACGGATAGCAATGAGCGTTTCAGGGTTTCACCAGGGTGTGAATCGCCTGCATCCAGCCAATCAGTTTGAATGCCCTGCCGACTGACGTGATATTCTAAGAACTCAGCTGCTGGCCAACAAAAATACAATCGTTTGCATTGAGTGTTACCTTAAGCATTGCAAATCGTTTGAAGGGCTTCTGGAGGTTTTCAAGTGCTCTTCTGTGGAGAAGCTTGGTTAAACTACTCTTTGGGGTTGCGCACGCTATATTTTGGCAGTGTCGGCGCTACAGTTTGCTACGTTTTAACATCATTATCCGCAGCTTGGTGGGCGACATCAGCATGTGGACACTGGGAAGGCCGTCGCAAATTAGAAAACCCAGCAGACATGCAATAGTTTATTCGACAAAATGTCTAACCTTGAGGTGTATGGTAAGACTGGGAAACTCCAGCGGTAACACATGGGAGAAAGGTTCACGTACAAATGAAAGTGGATGTGTATTAGTAGAAACGAACCGACTCACAGACAAATTGAGGGCTCTAAGGCTGAAAGGGTCACCAAATCCAAAGGGAACAAGGTACCAGAAGGTGTAATCGAACGACGTTAGATGGATACGTTCACGTGCAATGCATGAAACAATACTTTGGATGTTAAAAGATTAGTATAACCGAGCAGCTGGAGTAGTTCACCGTATGATCAGTTTGACAACCAAAAGTTTGACAAAGTACCAGATGGGAGACGGCACACGTGACCTCTAGGATATTTTCGAGGTAAACCGTTCAGTTCAAAAAATGTGTATTTGGTTTTCAGAACAAAGTAACTTGAAACAGAAATTGCCCAATTTCTTGCTATATTAAGCTCCTGAGGGTGTCCAGCGCTGCAATGGTGAGGGAAGAAATTCTTTTCACCCATGAAGAACTAAGAGTGCTAATAAATGGAATCCAAGGATTAATGTTTCTATTAGAACACAACCTCTCACCTACCACCGATAAATACACGTTCGTCCTCCCTTTGAAAAAGCATGAAAAAGTGGGTTACATGGCCAGCGCAAGCTTGTTCCCGAGATATGAGTTCAGACATTAAGACTAACTTCGTAACTAGTATGACCACTGCGTAAAACGGGATAATAACGACAAATAGAGGCTAAGTTTGACTAGCTTGAGTTCATAGGAAGGATGGCACTGACGAGAATTCCCGGAGAGAAATGACGTAATCAGAGGGCATTGCATTCCTTGCAAGTATGCCCTAACTGGTGGCAACTCAACATACGAAGGATTTAACCATAATCGACGTAACACCCCATACATTCCCCAAATTAAACTAGTGGCCTCGAGATAGGAAATTGTGTGCAGTTCGAATGGTGGTTCCACTTCACTCCGGTTGTCTCTTTAGTAATCTTCAAAATCTATAAGACCGTCTCTAAGTAGACTTCGTGGCAGCAAAAAGATATCAGGTGTTCCAAACCTGTCTCACTACGAGTTACTCCGCAGTTCCGCCATCAATCTCACGAACCGTCTTCGAATTTTCTCAACTACTTTGGTATTTTTCACAGTACTTGAGTCTCGGATCTGCACACATTATTTTAAATGTGACCTGTAAATTTATAAAGCAACAATAGCACCTCCGGTTTCCTCAGAGAGAAAGTTTTCCGCAGCATGTACAGTGTTCTGTTTGCGGTCTCCAGACACCGAATGGGCATTTTAAAACCCACCCTCAAGAACGCTCAGTATATTGGCCATATCTACTCTCGCAAACTTTTCTCACTCTCCTCCTTATCGAGAGGCCTGGAAAACCCTGGCTAGTCTCCAACAAACTTCTGACAGCGCTTGTCTGCATTTAAGGGTAGCTATCACCCATCTGGCTGCTACCTAAATATACCCAGATCTTTCCGCATGCGCTTGCTGACAGGAATTATAACATCCACATCATCGACAAAGATATCACACAAACGCTTTGGGTTTTTGGTAAGTTTATTGATGAACGTCGAGAGCAAAAGTGACCCACGTACTGGTCCCTGTATTACCCGCCACTCTGCAACATCTGTGGACCTTTCCATGTTATCTCTGCTTGAAAAATCATATTTTGCATAGGTCCTATATCCATTCTAATGGTGTTGAAGGAAGACGCATGATATTTATTTGGGGGGCGCTAACAATACGTTGTTCGCTGAGTCGAATGCTTTCCTGAACTTCAAGTAGCACACCTTGAAATTCTCTTACTCACCTGGCATTTCCGTATTTTCATGAAGGAAGCAAACCAGGTTAGCGAGACAAGGATTATCTCGCACGAGTCCGCAGGTCTGTGAAGAGAAGGACATCTTCGTTGACAAACCTCCTGGTGTATCCTTTGTAATTATCTTTATCAGTTTTAGGTTGAGTGTTATCGAACGTGCAAGCCGGTAGTTTCTAAGTTCACGCTTCTTCCGTATGAATGAGGGAAGCCTCGGCCTACCTTAAATCATCTAGCATGACAACCTTCTGGATGGTTGAATGAGGCAGCCGAGTGAGCCGCTTCTTCCAAATATCGTGTGGACGTCCCAGTGTCTTTGCACGGATACCATCGGACCTCACCATCTTAGTCACATCAAGCTTATCTAACCAACCCTTTCTTTCATTCCTTTTTATTTCAACATCATTCGTCATCACTCCTCTTGCGACCACAGTTCCGAATGCGGTAGTTTCAAAGCCCATGATGTGTGTCACCCTAAAAGTCCTGCGGAAGCCCTCAGCTTTTTTGAGCCATGTTTCGATTTCACGTGGCTACTTCAGCCACACTACCCGGTTTTATTTTAATGCACTGTTAACTAAGATTTACCGAATAAGGACTGACGGATCCTTATGTATAAAAGCTGCTGGGAACAAGGAATAGTAACTTATCAGGGAATATGTGTAGATGGTCTTTTATAGCAATATTAACGGCGCCAACAAGGAACGTTGGATATGGAGATTAGAGACCGGCCATGAACGATAGGTTAGAACAGAAGGGCGTGGATTCCAGGTTCCTTCCCCATAATCACATAGCACACAGTACATGCATACATATACACTGCACGAAATCCTCTACTAATTTAGGCATGATATGCAACGGTCAGCTCTGGAACCAATTTAAACATCATGACTGCGGGCGACTCTCTGTATCACCAGATGACCCTTTTCAGTGTGGTCCAAGAAACCTTCAGCCGTCAGATGCGTATTACGTGGATAACCATTTGTAGAGTCTATTGCTCTTTTTGATCTCTTGGTACGTATTGTTCTTCATACCTGTTATGTTCACTGTAAATATTAACTATTTGTCCGTTGTTTAGATCATTAATCACTCCGTCCTTGCGCGTTTCGTCTTCTGTTTTCACGCGGTCGTGGTTATCGTGGGCTAACCGTGGCAACGTTCATGTAGCACGCTAGTGGAACCAAATTCGTTGTTACTAGGGGGAGAAGCTTCTTGCAAAACGCAGCAGACTTGGTGTAGTGGAATCTATCGTGAGTCCTTGTATCTGTCTTGCAGTACTTTTGTCCAAACTTGTCGTTCCACTACACAACATGCTGTCTGACTCCCCTCGAAAACAGCCCGCTTGAAACAGTTTGTCATATGATTTACTCACACTTGGCCTAATGAGCGCTCTCCAAACCGTTTGCAACTCAAAATCATTTCAGTAACATGCGTTTATTCGTGCATATGTAATGCCCAAATTGCTAGGAAGTGCAAACGCGGCGCTGGATGATGAACCCATCAAAACAGCGGCATTTGAGCTTAGGTTATCACACGCACATTTTATGCGACGCTCCAAACCGTCGACACAATTCTTCGTTTGCATGAAGAAATTTCAAGTGCACAGTAGACAGAGTTATATATTTCTAAAATCAAAGCAAAAATAACAATATCGTGTAAGTTCTTCGTCAAAATATTCCGCATACACATTGTTTGTCATAGTACATGTTATAACCCCACATTTTCTCATATAACGTGGGAAGTTACATTCTCCTTTCTGATCCCCATAGATATCCATTGTGCGAGGAAATTTTCCTACGACGGGTGGATACACGGAACTTCGTCTCGGCCAAACGGTTCGCGAGATGTTCAACTTTTAGAGGTTTTCGAGCAATCGACGAAATTCTGCGTCGGACTCTAAGCAATCGTTCGCTGGATTTTTGGATTTTCCGCCCTGCCACATCAAAGCCGACCTATCTTGACATTTTCCAGACGCCAAGTTTACCCTTTAATGGCGAACCACTTCAAACATGCGTTAGGACGTTCTCCCCGGAGTGACCTTGTGTAATATGCAGGCCAGGCGCTTTTGCTCTGACTGTCCGTGGACCGAATTCGGGGCAATGCAGAGGCACCAGGGGACAGCGACCTTCCGACGTAGGGGGCTCACCGGAAGTCCTGTAAAAGGAAACAACATGAACAGGCGTGAGCCGAAGGCTCAATAAGTTATGCACACGACCTACGCCAACGCAAACTAAAACGGCACCGGCAACACAACAACACACCGCGTTACACAACTGTAACAGGCAAGCCGGACGTTCTGGCTTCGTGTACCCGGTACGCTTGTAAACCCACTTTGTGCGACGTGGAGACACCGGGGGACAGCGTTCCTCAGACGTACGGGGTTCCAACGATAGTCCTGTAAAAGGAGATAACATAAACAAACGTGAGACAAAGGCCCAGTAAGACATGCACACAACTTACACAAACGAAGACAGCACGCTTCGTTACACAACTCAAATTCAATCCGTGCGCCCTCGCTGGTTTCGGTTGCGCGCTACACTTGAATTATTCAAATAATTTCCCCACACAACCTTGTTAAAAGTAAATTGATGCAACATCCCATTATTTGATGACTAAATCTGTGAAACGGGCGAACTATCTTCTCCTTTGTTGTGTGCGTCAAAGTTTCATAAACTACAGTCATTTGCCTTTCGACCAAGTCTTTTTTATTGCGGGCTTCACGTTTGTGCTAGAGTATAATTATTCGTTTTGTATCGTTTGTAAATACGTGCAGTGATCGTGCATATCTCAGCTCGCTTCTCACATATGCGTTGAGGAATATCCATCATTGATTCACTTGTTCACTTCTTTGATTTTTATGAATTGCCCCCTCGTTCTGTTTTCCGCTTCTGTTTATTCCGTATTGGGGTATTAGTGTGTAAGCATCCTGCCAAAGATTTACGATGCAAAGTATATTTGCTCTCAAAGCTTTTTTTCATTAACTGATTATAAATAAGGTTATCTCAGCCGGATTATCATCTTGCCGGTGTTGTGTTCTGATTTTCTTAACTTTGTTTTAGCACCCATCATTTCAAAAAGGTGGTGTTCAGGTTTCAATGAAGTGTGTGGGAGATGTGATCATCAATCGCGTGCACGCACAAGCACAGAGCTTAAAAAACTGCACGGTGAATATCCCGACCTGTGCTGGATTTGTGTGGAATGCGGAGCCACAGAAAAGAATTCACTTGGCCTTCCAGACATATCAGAATCCGTAGATACTGCTCCACACAGCTCGGCTTTCGGTACCCGTTTCCTTAGTCGAACAACCAACCAAACTTAAGGGTTGGCTCGTGAGAAAACAGTGACCAAGCAGCAAGGAATCACGGGGAAAGGATAGTGCACTCCTACAGTCATCTACAAGCAGCCCGCACACGCCAGACTGGGAGGTGGACCAACTGTGAGTTCGACGCCACTTGCGTCAGCGGCAATAGGCCTCATGAGCCACACCTCGATTCCCTCAAAATTCCAAGATGATGTTGGGTCTGCCCAGGTTCCGCAAAAGTCAAATATCAGTTAAGCTGTAGAACCAAGGGAACCACTAGTTCGAACCGCAAGTGGACGGATGAGGAAAGATTGCGCGACATCCAAAAACTATCGTGTGCGTCAAAGTCACCGTCACTCGACAAACGTAGACGCAGTTCTCGCATGGATAGGACAACACGGGGCTCATTTGTGTAATGTTACGGCCAGCCTGCAAGTACAAATTAGCGTAGTTATACGGATAGCAAAATGAATATCTATGCAACTGCATCAGTCGCACAGGATCCTAATCCTCAGGAAGAACTAATTCTGGTTGTTCTACGGAACATGGATCTACGGACAGCAACGAAACGGCGGTGGGCGTTAGGCGGACAGTACCTGGCGCGCACGAATCGTCCCATTCATAGTCTGATACTAACTTAAGCTGACATGATGGCTCAGAGGATGCCAGACATAATTATCCAAGGTGAAGGCCACACACCACAAATTTAACCTATGCGTGACGATGTCAGCTGCACCACAAAAGCCAGGAAACAACTCGCAGCCCCAACAGAAAAAGACGACGATGCAATGGTCTAGGAGAGCCAACCACCGATGAGGAGCATGTTTTGCAATGGTCTGGTTTACATCCTCATATCCAGAAAACGGACCTGTCCCTCAATAATTCGCCGAAGCTGAATGATACGCTAGCGAATGTATGTTGCCTGACTAATGAGAGAGCCGATCTGGAAACAGTGGTTCACTCTGTAGATGTTTGGTTGCTCACATAAACATGGCTCAGAGAAGAAATAGATTTTGGGGATTGGACACGGGGTTTTCAGTGGTAACCCTAATGACCGTAGGAACGCCGCTGTCGGTGGCTGCCTTTTACTGGTCGGAAGTTCCATAGGGCGGTTCACTGTGTACTGTAACTGCAGGTGCGTGGATCTTCAAGCCGCCGTCAACCTTCAAGTCAATACTCCAGTGACGGCCTATGGGACGTGTCGAACCCCCGGTGTAACACCAGAGAAGGACAAAACGTTTCTGATATCATTCCGGTAGGCTTGTTACTCAGGCTGTCGCCCAAGAGACTTTAGTGTTCTATAGCCAACTGTTGGAATTTGTTAGTTGTGCAAGCTTCAACCATAAATTGCTTAATCTTGTCAACTTTTTCGCACGAACACAACATGTTATTATGGCCAAGGCATCCCAACTTGTTCAGTTTGCTTTAAATTTAAACTTAATGTAATTTGTGACAACAGCTACACCACGAAACTTTCGCCTGTAGCAACATTCAGCAGTGACCATATGACGGCTTATTCCTTGCTCAAATGGCACATAAATGCATAGAAGTTTCAACTTCCACCGAAATGACCATAAAGTGAATCTGACAGTGGAATCTGATAGAATGACCTTGAACCCATTCGTTTTCAAAGAAGACGCCTGAGGTTTGCGGAAAAACTGCACTGGGAACCGTCCGGCTCCTACAGACAGGATGCCCCTCAAAAACAAATCGGGGGGAGCAGTCGGAAACCGTGGGTTTGCCCCAGGTTCAGGAGGACGTTCCAACATAAACAAGTGGCTTGGAGGACACACTCCACGAAGTGTGTTAAAAGCTTCATGATTTACAGGAAGTGCGAAGCGGAATGGTCAGGATAACGAAGAATGTCCTTTTTTATTAGCCCAACATAACGTGATATCAAGCAGTACCCCAAGAGGTTTTCATGGTTATACTCAGTCTACGTCCTTGCCGAGAAAGGATAGTAGAGCGACACTTTTTCGCAAGAACGTAGCAGATGCATTCGCAGCGCTTTTTCACTGTTTATTGCTCAGACAACGAAGTACTTGAGACTCACTCTAACACCATGGGCGCGGCAAAGGTGGATGAGGATAGTAACCCCCACAAAGGTGAGCAGGTGATATCCCCGCTAAACAGCGCACAGCCGCAGGACTGAACGACATTCATCAGGTCACCCTAAAACCTGTAGCTAAACTGATGGCGCCACCTCGTGCTCAAGTGTTCAACTTCACGTTGAAAACTGAAGTAGTTGTGAAGGACTGAATGAAAGCTACCATAATTCTCACCTTCAGATATGATAATCAGTTAGCCGTTAGAGACTACCGACCAGTAATCCTAGTTAGTGTCGTCAGCAAGATTTCTGAATGCAGATTACTACTGTAGACTCTCCAGTGACCGGAAATTTTCAGAGCTTTTCAACACAGCTTTCTAAGTGGTAAATTTTGCTTTATCAACCAGTTGATGTTTCCAAACACTATAAAAAAAGAAGCTGGAAGGACGAGAAAGTACTCGTTTCTGTCAAACACTGGCTATTGGCTTAGAAGCCACGCGAAGCTACAAGATCTCCTAGAACATGTAGGTGAATCCAAACGTTTCCATCTGAGAGATCATGTAGGGTGAGAGTACGATGGGTTCTGTCGGACGAAGGTTTTCCGTTGAGTGGAGTGCCTCAACTTTCACTCCTCGCCCCTCTGCTTTTCCTGGTGTGCATGAATGATTGGTAGAAACTACAATAAGTGATGTTTTTATCGTCACATCTATTTGTATGTTTTTGGTGAATTCGGTTTTTCACGTACTTTTGTTTTAGTCAGTCTATTCATTTTGCAATATCGGTCTAGGAAGTAAATTCACAATTCTCTCTGTGCCTCGCTAGTGTAGTGCACAGAGCAGATACAGGTTCACAGTCGACTGATTGTGGGCTAAAATATAGAGAGGAACCTTCAAAGAAGTGACACTCAGACAGGAACACACGGAACAACGGCCACAAGTCACGCTCGTCACAACAACACGACCACGGAACACAGGAAGAACAACAACATAGCAGACGGTGTGTATCGGCCAGATGTTACTGCAGGCACACGTCACATCAAAAGGGGTATATGGGATGGGAATGTTTGGGGGGAAAGTACGTATAAAAGGGGAGTTTGGGGATGTATTAAGCGACGGACGATCGGTCCATTCAATTGAGGCATTTCCGTATTCTTCCTCTGCACGGATCTCTGGAATAGGAGCAAGAGAGGAAAGTAGGTTAACGGAATTATAAGTGTGGCATGTTTTGGCCACTACACTAGCTTGACATATTTCTCTGTACACTCTATTTTCCAGGGTCGCTACTAATACACGGGGGGCAGCGCACTGAGTCTTCGTTTTCATTGTCGACCAGCTTTCGATGATGAGTACGGACTGGATATTATTCTGTTGGATCAGTTCCAGCGGAATGTACTGACAACTTATTCAGTCCATGTTACCTGTACGCAGATGATATACAGCTGGTTGGAGATGCGCTGGACTCTAACGCTCTCCAGAAAACGTTCTGAAAATCTGCGAATGAACATTAAATTGGAGTCTACCGCTGAATAGTCTCAAAGGTTACATCTTCGCTACTTGTCTCCAATCGGACCCCAGATACACAAGGGTTGCACATGGACGGATAGTCGAACTAGCAACTAATCAGCAAAGGAGAAGATTGGGTATCCGGGTCAACAGTACGTTTACTCCATCTGTCCAATGTGCCGCAGGAGCGACAACAGCACGGCGGACATTATATCGACTGGGATCCGCAATCACGGAACCATGTCCACCAGAGTTCACTCCATTGCATTAGTTCACCCTTAATCGTAATACGGTGCCTGTTGTGTCTCTATTCACGTTCAGTCAGCAACGAGTCCTAAAGGCAATAACAACGGTAAAGAGAACACCTGACTCAGCAGAAGTACATGCTGTATTGCCATATGTACAAACAGCAGCGTCATTTTTAAACGCGCGGACGAGTGAGCCGTTGTTCGTTGAAGGAGCGGCTGATCAGAACGCATCTTGAGCCTTGGCATGAATGTGGGGCACACAGGCGGCCATGACGCGTATATGACAGAGTCCAAGCGTGGTCACCATATCTCACAAATAACATCATCCTCGAGAAAGTAAAGAAGCTCGTCACACACTTAGTGTGTGTTATGAAGGATCTAAGCCACGAAGGCCGACTATTTTCGTTGAACTTATTCTCACTGAAACGCCGGGGGTCAAAAGAGGACCTTATGAAGTGTGCAAAATTACTCACCACACAGGCTTAAGTTCTCTAGAATCGTTGTTTGCGATGTCAGGACAGAGATTTAAGTGTCCACGGACTCACAATAAATAAACGAGGTCACGAATCGCTGTACGATCTAATTTCTTCGCTAACCGGGTAGCCAACCTGTGGAACAAACTGTCAGCGAAGAATTTTGAGGTCTTGACAGTAGATGCATTCAAAAGAGAACTAGATGGATGTTAGAGCATCCTTCCTCCCACTTTGTGTCAAGGAAAGCATGACTTCATCTTTGTCATTCAGAGCGATCATGCTTTGTCATATAATTCGTTTTATAGCGTCCGGGTAAGCCGAAATTTGGTTCAGATCTTCTCGTCCTCTATATCCACTCACGTTCTTGCTCCATTGGTGCCCTGCTCATCAAATAGTTATTTGCAAATATCGTCAATCTTAAACAACTAACGTGCTACTTCATTACCTACTGTATTATTTGCGCCAAACAGTATTTGTCTTTTCCGTTTCCGTGTGTCTGTATATTGATTTACTGAGAATTCACTGGTTTACATCGTATATTGATTGTTTCCACCGATAGTATATCCTGTTACATCATACCGTGCTGGGACTCAGCAGACACTTCCCAAGGCAGCCAGCGCTTGCGGCCGGTACGGGTGCGAAATGTTTGCACAAAACGGTATACAGTGCTACCGATGCCTGAAGTGGTATCACTTCCAATGCACCGTCCTCAAAAAAGACCAGTATAAGTAGCCAGCTCCTTCAACTCTCAATTCTACTCAGATTAGCTGCATGGTCGACGAGATTTTAGGTGTTGCTTCGGCCCTGACTGGTCATGCGCGCATCATAAAAAGCAGATCGACACAGAAAATGTGCGAGTGCAAATGCGGAGCTCTTCCTAACTCTGTGTTTCGTTTTGGTTCTCCCATGGGGAATAGGATGAACGGGTACCAACGGACTCTTTCTGACGTGAAGTTGAAACAAAAATCCCTGAACGGAATTACCGACAGACTTGCAATACGTAAGCCAAGGCACAGGAGACCACTAGACTTCTCCCTGGTGACGCAAATGGCCAAAATGTTTGAACACATAGAACGCAACTATATCGTATGAAAGAAAGAAGCTCGCTCTCGGCAGCGAAAAACCTATGAGACGGAGGACCTCTCTGATGGAACCTGGTATGCAGTTATTACCCTCAGAGACAAAACGGTTGACGATGTCTCTGTTGAAATGTGTAAATTTCTTAACTCACATATCGCTGCTTGGTTGAGCGAAGAAAGCACCTCCTTACCAGTTAGTACCCCATCGAAAACAAACGGAATTCTGAGTAATTTTCTAAAGGACTTTAGAAGTGTTCGCTTACAGCTAGCCACCACTGCGACTTTAATTCACACTGTACCTGATCGTATTCCACCAGTGGCTCCCAACCAAGGGGATGGGGGTATACCCATCATTTTACTCAAATTCCCCACCCTACCATTTTATCAAGCAACCTCTCCCCAAAGAATCACACTCACTGTGTCCCGCTAAAAAAAGGATCAAGGTAAGAAGTTGGTGAAAATTATCGTCAACGAAATCGTCAACATATCAGTCTGCACAGAAGGTCTAAAAGGATAACGAAATTGCAATCTGTCGAGTTCATAAGATCACGATTTCCTTGGCAATCACCCCAGTATGACACGTCAGGCGGGAGTCTCAAACCATATATCGATGTCTGCCGACAATTCTAGATACGCGGAAGGCTTCCGATAGTGTACCTTGTAGGCGCCACTTGATCAAAATAGCACCTTTGGGCGCACAAGATCCCGCGTTTAGCAAGCTTTTATATTAACTTGTAGGTCACACTCAAACATTTAAGATAGAATAGGAGTGAAGAATTCTAGGGGGACTCCTGTAGAGACACCGTTGGTTTAGCACTTGTTCCAACGATTTTTCTAATTGTTTTGACTGTTGATACTATTGACATTGTTTGATTGCATGTCTGTGTTTCCTCGTGTGTTCGACCGCCCAAGGTCACACTTGCAATAACAATTTCCGGTAGCTAGCCACTGGTCTGTTGCGCTTCGCTTCCGCTTTGCTTCGCTCACAGCTTGCTTTCCCGGTCTCATTGCAATAAACGTTGTTGTTCCATAATCAGTTTTTCTGGTTTAATTATTGTGGGGAATAGGTACGATCCTAGACAGAAGCGCTTCGGTTCCCCACAATTCGGCCAACCCAGTAACATCGCTTTCTGTCTACAAACTATACGACAAGGCCTAGCGTCACTGTAGTTGATGTGCAAAAAATGGTCGACGAAGTTCTCGGGAAAAGTTGGGCACGAACGTTTTATTTTAAAATATTCCTGTAGTTGAAATATGCTCCCGAATGAAATCGGATCTACTAACATTCACCGTTTTGAAAAGGGTTTGATCAGCTATCTTGCAAGATCGAACACCATTTCTATCATCAAACTTTGTGTATCCTCTGATGACCTTTGCGAGTGTGGTTAAGGAAACGATTAGACGTCAGCCGCGTATGACGCAGATACCCGTCCCCGCTGTCCAACCCACTCGAAAACTGTTCGTTGGAAACGGTTCTTTGTATCAGTTACTCACACCCCCATCTAGCGTTTTTTATAACGTGCGCTCACGAAAGCGCTCTAAGATCGACATTGTCTTATTCATGTGTTTATTTATGCGCACGCATTACTTAGACTGCTGGGAAATATAAATTTGGCGGTAATTAATAAATCTAACTGAATGACGTTGTATAAGATATACCTAGAACACGCACATTTCATTGTGCCTTCCAAATCGTCGACTCAATATTCCGGTTGCCTAATCAATTCGCGAAATGCCATAACAACCAGTTGGCAGAGTTATATATTTTCTTAACCCACGCAAAACATTACTATCGCATATAGTCTCTATCAAAGAAATTTGGATACACATTATTTGTCATGGTAAGTATGATCACTCCGCATTTTATCACTTGCAATAGACGTCGTTGTCCCGTAAGCTGGTTTAATTATTGTCAAGAATAGGCACAGTTATAAACAGAAATGACCAATTCGTCTAAACCTCTAAACTGACTATTCACTTCTCGGTTTGCCTGGATGGATCCCAAGTGCATAGTAGACAGAGATATATATTTCTGAAATCAAAGCAAAAATAACAATATCGTGTAAGTTCTTCGTCAAAATATTCCGCATACACATTGTTTGTCATAGTACATGTTATAACCCCACATTTTCTCATATAACGTGGGAAGTTACATTCTCCTTTCTGATCCCCATAGATATCCATTGTGCGAGGAAATTTTCCTACGACGGGTGGATACACGGAACTTCGTCTCGGCCAAACGGTTCGCGAGATGTTCAACTTTTAGAGGTTTTCGAGCAATCGACGAAATTCTGCGTCGGACTCTAAGCAATCGTTCGCTGGATTTTTGGATTTTCCGCCCTGCCACATCAAAGCCGACCTATCTTGACATTTTCCAGACGCCAAGTTTACCCTTTAATGGCGAACCACTTCAAACATGCGTTAGGACGTTCTCCCCGGAGTGACCTTGTGTAATATGCAGGCCAGGCGCTTTTGCTCTGACTGTCCGTGGACCGAATTCGGGGCAATGC
>QNGE01008146.1:0-18590 GCA_008508345.1 Paragonimus westermani
TCTACTCAGATTTACTTATCCACGTTTTCCGTATTCACATGGACATAGTCATCAGGCTAAGGGTTATAGGGAAGTCTTCCGGAGCGATCCTCAGTCGGACTACTGACTACTGCTGTGACCGTGTTCTTGCCTAATCATGCTTGAGATCGATTGGCTTGTGGTCATGAATTCCCTTAACCATGTCCGTTTTTAGCAACCTATGCATCAGTTTCAAATTCATGACCCTCATAGATGTTAAGGGAGATGGTAGATAATTGACAAACATTTCCTTTGACAGCTCATCAGAGTATCAATGCGCACACGGATGCCACCACATCAAACGTTAGGTTAAGGGTTTTATCTGTCGGGTACACTGAAATTAAGTCTACTGTTACACAGTCCGGTGTATTTCTTAACGAAACAAAACGCATTACCTTACTGAACATGACCATGGACTAAAATAGACGCCTTCAGAACAGGTATTCTCGATTCTGGTTGTCTGCACTAGCTGAATCAGAAACGAGGTCAGTTTTCCCGTCGTTCATAAGATTCGTTTATATCATTCCAAAACCAGGTCAGATGAGCGTCTTAGTAGCAGACAAATTCTTGAGAAGCAAAATACCGATGACAAGAAATGTACAAAGCTTGCCACACCAACAGCAGCGAACTAATTCTCCTAACACATGCAGGGTTACAGTACCTTACTCCAAGTGTGATGCATTCGGACCACTTCTGAAAGACTTCTGGTAGCTATGCAAACCTGCAGTTTTGCTTATTTCCTCTCACCGGCGCTCAATCCATAAACTCTACTGCCAGTATAAATTAATGGTTAATTGTGAGGTATGATTTTCGTCTTTTATAAAAAGAATTTAGCACCAGATTATCGTTTGTATCTAAAGTAGTGGATCCTCATATACTTTCATATCATCTGAACAATGGCTTCTAATGAGGGTGTCATTTCGATAACTTTTTAAAACTCCATAGTTGTGAGATTGACAATCCCCAGCTGAAACAAGCGAGCGCGTCCGAATTAAATTTGAATTTTACAACAAAGAGTGTGTTATTGGCGTCGTTTTAGTTTTGATTTGTGTGTCGTGTGCACGGCTTACTGGGCCTTCGGATTATGCCTGTTTGTGTTTTTCCCTCGCACAGGACTGTTGCTGGCACCCCTGCTTCGGAAGAACGTTGTTTGCCAGTGTCTCCAAGTTGCCCCAAAGTCGGTCTGCAAGTTTCACGGGCACCAGAGTAGAAGAGACCGGCTTACGTGTTACATTCATTCTGACTAACCATCAATAGTGAATGGAATGGTAGTGGATGTTCAAATCATGCGAAGAAAGGTCACACATGAAGTGCAAAAGTTTGCAACGGTTCCATTTCAAGTGCACGCGAAAAGGGGGAGCAGCGTGTGTAACCAAAGGGTCTGATTTTAATTAGCACAGTTTCGGCCGACGACAAACAGGCCACGATTCCTGATGCGTCTTCAAAGAATCCTTCGGCGCATACAGTTCTCGTTGCTGTATACTGATGGTAGACCCGGTAGACGCAGATAAACATTCTTTAAAACTGTTTCCAGTTTGTACTGGAGCACTGTGATCGCTTGATCATACAAACTTGGTGAATTATGTCAACCGGATGGATAGAAACGAGGCTGTTTTTGGTATTGATTAAATCCTTACTAAACAAATCAGGGCAATCCTCGGACGGTTTTCCTGCTGTGCGACGAATGTACATGGTTCAGCAGGTGGGGTTAAAGTGATATCAACATATATACGTGGTGAACCGCCCAGTAAATAACTAACTGTACAGGTTTCAAAAATACTATAACCCGGATATTTATGAAAAACCAGCAATATACATGCCTAGTATATCTCGTCAAAGTGCACGTCCGACCTATCTAAAAATCTGATTGGCACTTTTGGCTTTGTGCGCACCAACTCCATTTGCAACTCACTCCGTAGTTATTGATTCCGAAAACCTTCAGCACAATCGACTAATTGATGCGTGCATTTATGTCGCAGCCCATATTGATCAGCCGACGTTTGCTCAGTCTTTTAGAGCAACCGATGCACAACGGATGATAACAGTACAGTTCAAATTGAACCAAGCATGTACCAGAAGCGGATCCTGCTGCTAAGTTTGTCCTTGCAGTTTTTGTGCTGGCAAACAATAAGCTGTATACCAAATGTCCCAAGTTGGCAGTTGTTATCGCAGTGCCGTGGAGAGATCAGATATGAAACCTCATCCACGAGGAGTGACGACAACCGGGGGTGGCATGTCCATCCTGAACGATCTGTAGGCAATCATCAACACGAAAAATTCTGGCCAGGAAAATTAGCAGGCTTCATTAACCATTTCTGGGCTCTTCTTCCCCCGCCACCTCGTTTTGCCTCAAATAACATTCGTCTGATTCGGTTGCGCATTGAAAAACTTATTTTACCCAACGGTTATAAACTTCGTTTATTTACGCGGGAAGATACAATTACTTACACACATGGATTGGTGAATGTGGAGTTGAGTATATCTGCCCCGAGCGTTTATGTTCAAATTCTACCATCTTCTCGTAAAAGTGGACCTTTGAGGTTGGTGCTAAAGTTTTCTTGCATTCACGCAGAACCCAGTACGTACTTAGCAACACATAGGTTACCTCTGGAAATGTGTAAACCACTTTTGTGGGACTCAGTTTTTGGCATCCCAGAGTGGGCCTGTCAAACTAGGTTCATGAGAAGTATTGCTGAAGTGCAGTGTCTTCCTTCTCATGAGATATGTGACAATGTTAAGAACTGTCTCAACGGTGAAGAGGCGAAGGAAATGTGTCATCATGAATTATTCACAAGCGACGTTATATTCCCATTCAACAATCATAGGTATGATTGGGGCGGAAACTGGATTTCATGTTCCCCAGGATACCTTCCTTGCCCTCTGATGCCGTTTGCCTCGGACAATCAGGAGTGTATTCCAGCAGCGTGGCTGTGTGATGGCACACAGGACTGTTCAAACGGAGTCGACGAATTGGAAAGTTGGTGCCACTCAAAGACTGCGAACTCATGTCCCTCTGAAACGTATGCCTGTCCAGCGGACGCCAAGTGCTTACCTTATGAATTGGTGTGCAACGAGAACCAGGACTGTTTCAATGGGTTCGACGAAACACAGTCAGCATGTAAGTGGAAAATAAATCTGATCAAATCGCTTTATGAGAGACAACAAAGTGGTAATTCGTCATCCAAAGTAGTCATCTTCCCAACATCCACCAAAGCTACTCCATCGAGCCTCTCAACTACCCGCTTATGCAAGGCCACATCGACCGGTTGTAACAAAACAACAGCCGCTCCAATGAGTGTAACATGGATGACGTCAACGTTACCAAATCTAGCCTCAAACTTAACGGTTACCGAATCGCCCGATTCCTTAAAGTTTCCGACAACAACAGAGTTTGCTGTCAGGCATTCAGATGCATCGTCCAGCAACGAAGAAGTGACTGGATTAATTGTAGCACAACCTAGGTTGGCTTCAGTGTTTCCAGTCATCACAGATGATAGTGAACGTAAATTCGACCAGACACAAACAAGCGACTCACTCCACACTGTTGGGACAACAGGGACCACACCACCTTCAAGTATTGGTATTTCTGAGACCAGCACCTCTGGGAACACAATGGCAACTCTACTTACGTCTTCACCTGAGTCAGACTCCTCAACTTCAACAGATTCACTCAATTACCGGACGACTTCACCATCTGATCAGACCTCGCCTATAGGTATTTCGGCTACAAACACAAATAATCAGATTTCAGCCACTGAAATTGCAGTACATCGGCCAAATGCAACCGTTAACAGCAGCTCTATGTTAACTGAATCATTCCTGACTGACAAACCAAGTACTCAGACTACCGAAATCTCCAGTGAACAACAAGCATCAGTCATGAACGTTTCAAACTTCTCGATTATAACTAGCCCCCAAATTGACATACCTGCAATGACAACTAACGTGAGTGTAGCATTAGATGGAAAAACAACAGAGACTCTGTCAAGCAACAGAATCGCAAATTCATTCCAAACACTGATCACAGGACGACCAATCACCGAACAATCCAGAACATTCATTTCGTGGACAATAAAAAATGATACGACCGTCTCAGCCGACGAACCTTCATTGCTCAATCTGTCTGATCCAAACCTGGAATTTGTCTCTTACATAAACGATTCAACATCAACTGGACTACTTCGTTCTCCACAGAAATCCCCTGACTGGCCTCAGGAAGGACTTGTGAGGATTAAAAACAGCAACGGCGGTATGTGTGCCGGAATCCTTATCCCCGTTGGAGGCAAAAACCTTTGTGTACTTGCCTTCAATCATATTTGTGAAATTACACAACAGATGTCTGTTAGGTAAGTCGTCTTGAGATGGTTGTTCATTCTTCAAAGCTTTCCGAAAATAGTAAATGTTTGCTGGGGGTTGGGCGATCTGAATTATTTCAAAATGAACACTACATACACTTAATATGATTATTCGGTCCTGCCTGCTCTGAGGTTACTAGAGTTGCAGTTAACGTGCTGGCCTCAAAACACGAGGACCGGAGTGTAAGTTCCGGTCCGGAAGAGGAGGTGAGCTGGTGGGCTTCATTAAGAGCGAAACTGGAGCTTAATGATTCCTTTCGAGGCGGACCAGCCGAAAGACTTGTCTGAATGCAAAAGGTGCGATCAATTGTGAATGGTGTTCACTTAGAAAAGTGGTAATTCTCGAAGGTGCATCAAAAAGACAGCCCTACTAACAGTTGATTGTGTGTAGTATGCTAACCATGACAAGATGCTTAGCTTGCTGTTAACTTCATTTAAATCGTATATGCCATACACAGTGATTTTTGTCATGACTTGCTCCAATATTCGTATATCTGGGAGAGCCTCGCGTAACATGAGCACACACGCGCGGTGATATTCCATAACAGTTTCGCCCTCACGTTAGCGTACATTATGCGGCCTACTTCGAGAGATAGAACGATAGATAGTCACGATCGGCGAAACCCTGCTGATGAGCGAGGTCAAAAGTTACCACTTGCCAGGGCAAGAGTGTTTGGGATTTTAACTGTCTGAAGTTCGATACAAACCCCCACAGGATGACAACCGTTCGACCGCAAATGCCGTGGACTAAGTGTGCGCTAATGTGTAGGAGTGCGTTTTGGATAAATGCACGCTACTGGAAGAGTCCCATGATTTTTTTGACAGTGACAACGCAATCGAGAGTCAACACCTTTTCATCACTACTCAGTAACGGTTGGATAAACGTATTGTCCTCTTTCGTTCAATATATTCTTCCGATTTGTTAGGTTTCGTTCTTTTGGAAGGTTTTTACTTCCCAAACCAAAACTTAGTTGAACCTCTTTGTCCTTTATTTTCGGTTTCTTTGACAATTGTTTCTTGGCTGGAATAACCTCAATCATGTACATGTTTTGGTTGCAGCCTTCGCATTCTCATGGAATGTCCAATCAGACCGTTTGTAGAAGAAACACTGTACTTACCAACAGTCAGAACTGTGCCAAAGAATTTAATGATTTCCATGATTTCGACTCGAAGTGAGGCCATAGTCGTAGAGTCATCGACTGGAGTCAATAGAACGGTTACTACTTTTCCTCTTGAGGCAATCGGTCAATCTGAGTGCTATTAACAAGCGAGTGCGACTCAGCCTTCACATATGATTCAATTGTGCCTAATGTACGGTCAGCGGTGTGGTGGTCAATACGGCTGACTCATGGAAGCGTGTGCAGACCGTGGTAAGAATAGGCACTGTTGGCGAATTCCAACATGAACGAAACTGCAGTCTATTGATTCTTTTTGAAGGGGACTGAATATAATATAAACGAGGATGTGGCAGTTGCGAACAACGGTTATAACTTTTGTCGTTCAACGGTAATGTTTACGTTTATCGATTTTTATGATGTCCTTACCGGTTCAATTTCAAGCATTTCTGGGGTGTTCTTGCATTCGTTGAAGTTACTTTGCTGCCGATTGTTTTTACCCTGGGCTCTGGTCCACATCCACTTATTCGACAACAGCCACTATTAGAGGAACAGCCAAATTTTGCCAGATAAAAGTCAGTCAGTTCTGAGCATACGTTCAGCAAAGCCCACCAAGCACAAATTTTCTTGCGTGCGATATGAGAATTCACTGAGTAATATTTGAAAATTGGGTCTGATTGATCATCAGCTAAAATTTCTCTACATTTGATATTCACTTACCCAACACTGGCATAACTGCGTACAGCCCGAGTGTCTCAGGCCATTCAACCGCTAGTCTGTTCTGTTTAATTTTCTACTTACCGAAACGTTTATACTTAGGACAGCAGCAAGAATTTATCTAACGATTCGTTTAACCAAAACTTTAACAAAAATCTCAAGAGTCAATCCTAATAGCCAGTTTACAAAAGTGCTACAATTTGGCGCTGATGCCTTGAAATCAGTTGAGCCAGCATGTTCTTGCAATATACATTGTAAATAATTTTGAAGGATAAAAACTTTCAACGTGAGGGAAGAGATACGGTGTACTTTTCACATCTCGTTGGTATGGACGGGGATCCACCTCGAATTGCTAATTTGCCTGTCTGCTTTAATTGATAATTATGGTTCTGGACCCTGTTTGTGAGCCAGGCTCACATGTAACGCCAACTTCTGTTGGTTCAAACCCAAATCCGACCTCTGTTACACCAACTTTGCTTAGGGAATACCAACAAGGACTAAACCAATCACGGAGTGTCAGTTTGAGAATAGAGAGTAAATAGTATTAAAACCATAAGTGTTTCCTTCATTTTTCGAGTTATCGTGCCTTACGCCATTGAAGTACAAGATTGCTTCAATAGATGCCGTTTTGTTAAGTTCCCTGCGTTGTACAGGAATTCCCACAACTAAAGACAGAACAGCGTTAGGAGAAAGAAGGTGAAGAGCGAGTTAGAAGCAACATAGTTTCCCCTATCCACCCGCAAGGATTCGCCCAGCAGTCTAAAATGGTCTACAGAGTCCGGTGGCCTTTCATGTATATGATAGGAGAGTGTGAACTGATATACTTCCAAGGAACTTATGTCTAGAGATGAGGATGAATACGTTTTCCAACAGATGCACTTGGCTCGCAAGCCTTTAGTGCGAGGTAACAAATGGACGATCGTTGAGTAGCGGATATTTTCTGAATAAGAAGGTATCCTTGTGCTGACCCCCACCTTGAAGTACCGAGAAACGACAACATGTCAGGACTCCGAGGGTTGTTCTTTTAGTTTGGTAATCATCCCACCTAATTTAGCCCGGAAATTCATCGGGTTGAGCAAATCCTCAGACGTTGAACCACAACGTCACTGCCTTTCCCGTAAACGACACCGGCTGAGCGGTTTTTATTGCATGCTAATTAGCTAACGGTGAAACCATGTTAGCGGCAGTATCCGTATGTGACTCTGCTCCCATGTTTTCTTTCAGGTTTTCCAGCCCCTACAGGCGAACTTGCATCATCAGAATTGACAGCAAGAAAGAAGACGACAACATGTTCCGGATTGGTTAGCAAAAGATACGCCTAAGTCATTCGCTGTAATCGATGTGTTTCCACACAGGTTCCTCTTCAACGCAAAACCTTTGTTGATGGGTTGTCGAGGCCTTGGTTAATAAAAATTGAACACCACTATAGGTTTGTCATTCATGTAGATTTTTTTAACCAGGCAGTTTTGCAGCGGTGATCGTCTTAATTACCACCGCTGGGCTCCACCGAAACCCGGTTAAGTTCTAGGTGGTTGCCAGGTAGTAGTCATCATCCTGATCTCAACATACCTCTACTGCTTTTAAATCTTCAGTCACAACTGAATCAATAGTTTATTCACTGTGACTGCAAAACTTTTATGTTCTTAGTAGACCGTTTAGGACTACACGGTTGTTTATTGAATTCACAATTTTGTGTAAAACTGCTTTGTCTGCCATACGCTATTAAACCTTGACGAATATATCTTCGTTTCAAAGCAAATTTTGCTAATAACATTGCTAAGTGAGTTATCAATTGCAAATATTGATTCCGTGAGTTTCGTTGGCTTCTGACACGGACTGGTGTTTGACCTACCAGGGCTGCGTAATGGCTAATGCTGTTTTCAACTTATCACAGTCTACTTTGACAACTGTTAGTAGTGAAAGCACTTTCACCAGTCCTCATAAAAATCACTTACCGGAAAGTTGTTTCAAAACACTAATTGTTGCCTAATTTCTCATCCTGATTACCTCAAGGTTTAGGATGAAATGTACTGGCCGGAAAACGACTTATTGTTACGTTTTACTCAGAAATATTTAAAGTGAAATCCACTGGAACATGTTACACAACGATACTTTATACAACCCCGTACTCATAGCATGTGTCATTATTCTCATCTGAAAGTGAGTATAACTTCGTCCCAGAGTGACTGGATAAGGATTTATTCTAAACGCCTAGAGCTACGTATGAAACTAGATTTCACATTATCTTCGATTCTGAATACTTCGGCCCAACTTTTGTTTTTTAAAATCACTTCCATTGGTTTTAGGTCGGTTCCGAGGTTTCTCAATTGCCTTGGACAAAAACAAAAATTTAGAATTCACATAGGAAAACAGCAAACCAAACCGCAACTGTAAGAATTCGACAACGCCTACATAGAATCCAGCAACGACCCTGGTCTGCCAAAGGTGGCTGATATATCTTGGGTCCGACGTTATTTTGAAATCTTCAGTCCGTAGCGTGCACATGTTGCGTACGGTTAATACACCTTGCGACTTGTCAACATTCACGTCACCTTAATGGTAGTGTCATGAGAATACGTTTAGCACATTTAGTTTAGCTAATTGCGGTTCTATTACAAAAATCCCACTGTAAAATCCGGGTAGCTTTCCGGTTAATGAGCCACTGTTCACATTAATATTCCTCCAGGCATAAAGTTTCCACTTAGAGCCAGCAGTCTGGCTGATGAGATTCTTCTTTCCAAACCAGAAAGTTATCAGTTGAAGCTTTGTCTTTCCTCTGATTGTTGCGTCCAACTGAGGACAATGCTGGTCACATTTTGTGCATGGGCACTCTAAACCATCATTCTCGTTTCTGGTAGTTGTGGCTGTGGCCAACATAACGTCCTAAGTTGTAATGAACTGCATCTGTCTACAGCCGCAGAACACTGATAGTTCATACGTTAGCTGGTCGAGTAAAATTTCGAAGTGCTGAGTTATGTCGTGCAGTGGAGCTTTTGCCTACCTCCTGCAGTGTAATTCATCGAGTCACGGTTTCATTCTCATATTTGACGACTGGTTCACCAGGTTACATTGGCCCATAACCTACCTGGTAATGCGCTCAAACTTCTCATAAGTGGCCACCGGCTGATCTCTGAAAGACTGACTACTTGCCAAAGGTGGCTATTTTAGATGGATCTGCGACAGTTGGAGCCTGACGATCACGGACAAGAATCTGCAACGTGTGTGTGGGCTGTCGTGAGTTAGATCGATATTTCGAGTGATCACTTTTGACAAAAGGCGCCAAACTGAAGCCTCATTCTTGTCACATCTCGTCAGTGGAGCACGTTTTTAGCCGGTTAGGGAATAGAACTTCAAACCAGACAAGCCTGATGACCGCTGATGCGTTGATATTATACCATATGAAACCGAGTCGATTCACCGGAAATTTAAACTATAATTGGATGCAAATAATCTTCAGGTAGTCTTACTACATATATATGTGGACCTAACTTCAAATCCCGGCCGGGGCAAATGTATGTATGTCACTAACGTTCACTAGCAAGGACAACTCTCAAACCTAGTGCTTCTTTCGAAGGCGATTGCCTACGAAGTTATGATTAAGCCTGGGAGAATTTCAAGTTATGCCGAGTGAACCTTCTACTAACTATCAGTACTCAGCAGATTAAATTAATTCCCTTTATATCGGAAAATTCCAATATGATCAGAAGTAACGATGAGATGAAAAGTTGTTCTCAGTTAATCTTTCTCAAGTCAATAAAACTACATAAGTTTCGTAGAGACGTCTTAAGATAAACTGAACGGAACAAGAAGTGACTGTTAACGAATGAGAATAAGGGATACTACTAGCCTCCAGACAATAATTGTGTGGACCCTGGTCGGATGATGACTGGATGTTACGTCACGTCGTCACGGTCAAATGTGTGTGTGTGTGCGTGTGTGATTGGACTGGATGGAATTTGCAAGGACTGAACAAACTTCTTTTGAGAGGACAAGTTAGCGTTACGTAATCTGGATCGGAAGCGGTTGTCGTGACTCATTTACTAGCGTCATCGTTGTACATCAAACTGACACCGACCATCGCATAGATGTTACCAAACAATTACGGGTTGTCTACAGATTTGTCAACACTCAACCAAAATCAGCCCATCAGCGATTTCAGGCGACCACCAAATTGATTGCTATCAGATTGCGCAACTCTGACCTGTGCTCTCAAGAGAAATTTGTTCAGTCCTTGCAAAACCCGTGGCTACAGAACAATCACATCCAGTCCAATCACACGCAAACACTTGACCATGACCGTGTGACGCAACATCCAATCAGCGTCCGACCAGAGTCCATACAATTATTGTCTGGAGTCTACTAGTAGCCTTCGTGAAACCTACGTAGTTGTACTGACTTGGAGACTAACCGAAAACAGTTGTTTATCACATCGTTGTCCCTAACTCCCTTATCTTGAATATGGCGGATTGCAGCTAAGAGGCCAGTTACCAAATCTCCTCTTGAAAAGAACCACTCACAATGAACAGGGTCCAGCGTTCAGCTGTATTAATTCGGTCGTAGTTTGCGACAGGTCGGTGGACCGAAGGTCGCTGAAATTACACGACAAGTTAAAATTTCGGAGATAGTGCGGATATTCAACTCCAATGAGCCCTAACAAGGTTGAAACTTGAACTTAGTGCACAGCTCTGAATGGTGCTAATCAAATGGTAAATACGATCAAATGCTAGCGTTAGCAAACCGGTAGAATGTAATACCAAACATTATTCACGAATACGGCCGTAATCGGTATTGCATTTCTCTTCTGCACATGCGCAGTGCAACGATTGATGTCCACAAAGGAAAAATAAAGTTTACCTATAGGTCAAACATAATGCAGCAAATGATGAATAAAGATGTATAAGATGTTTGGCAGATTCGATTATGTGGAACAGCATCTGGGCTTTGGTTGGATTCGAACCAGCCACAGAAACATGCCCAAATGTGGCAAAGTGCTCTACTAACTGATCTGTGAGGCCACACTGGAAGCTCGGAAGTTTTACGTTTGGACCTAGTTACCCACTTAACCAACTGTGTAATACGGAATCCACCAAATGATCCAGCTGATTAATTGCCCAAGCAGGATTTTTCGATCGGTTCACGTTAAACTTCACAAAAACCACCGATGAGCAATGACATTGTATTATTTTGGCCTTCAATCTACTGGAGCAATTGGTGGATTCCGTATGACACAGTTGATTAAGTGGGTAACTAGGTCCAAAAGTGAAATTTCTGAGCTTCCACTGTGGCCTCGCAAAGCATTTGCAACGTTTGGGCATGTTCTTTCTGGTGCTCGTTCAAATTCAGTCGAAGCCCAGATTGTTTGCAACTGGGTCTCTCCTAAATTATCACATTGGTGAAACTGCTCTTCAGTAATCAAAATATCTAGGTCCACCAAGTAGGCTACCACTCATGTTGTGAACAATACGACGACAATGTCTTCGTATCAACAATGTATGGGCTACAGTTTTCAACAGCTCTACCTGGCATTGAGCATGTTGTGCATAATCATCTTGACCCAGTCATTCGCAAGAATCTAGTTAAAATCAGTCTTATATTACAACTGAACCACTCAAATGCAAGCGTTACTTGCAAAACATTAGAATATATGGAACATACGGATAGCAACAGCAATAGAAACAATGAAAGATTGGGTTTCCATAAAATAAGAATTTGTTTCAAGTAGTGTTTTGTAATCGGAATCCGAAATTCCTGGCATTTTCCGAAGCAATGTTAACCAATACGCACCGCCTAGCCTTGTGTGTACAATAACCGTTGTCTTGTGCAATTCATTTGCCCTGAAACTGATCACAGTTCTTGTTTCATGCGAACCCAGTCGTTGATTGTTTCTACTGTTGCTACCATCCGCATGTCCCATATATTCTAATGTTTTATTTTGGTGACTACAACATGAACGGGGTGTTAACATCTCGGGATACATGTCTCTAATCGTTACTGATGAATTAAACCCAGTAATTCGTTGAATATTTTGTCATCCAATTAATTCTGTTTCACATGTGCCAATCATAGATAATAAAAAATGAATGAGGTGTGACATAAGGGCAAAAACCAATAACAAGTTGGCACCTGTATGCTAATAAATTGTTGTTAACAACGTATGTCCTTTATCGTTATCACTGGACTGGATCAAAGAAAACGAGTGTTCCAAAACAGACAATTCATTTCAGCTCCTACTCAGAAAGGGTATCAGCATTTCAAACAATTCGTCCAATTTCCATTTCAGCCTTCCCTGGAAAACACAACAGTTAACCCCGTATGCCTACATGCCCAGCTTAAATGCAAGCTTGCTGCTCACTAGTCAGACAAGTATCGACTGGCTTGATACGTCATCAACTGCGATGCCTATTGGAATACTTTCAAATCAGACGAATCGAACAAGCTGTCAACTGATTGGTTTTCAGAGCATCGGTTACGAAAAACTGACCCCGATAATGCGCATCCCTGTCACCTTTACTAATTGTGCATACCCTGATCAACTGGCATCAAAAGAATCCTACACGCTTGTCGGTTGTGTAAACCAGAGCCCGTGTGATCTCTTACAAACTGGGTCTTTTCTGGCCTGTTCGTCTACTAACTCTCCTCAGATTGTTGGTTTTGCCAGTCCGGGATCAACATGCCAGTGGTATGAACCAAACATCTGGTCCATTCAAGTAACGCCATTCACATCCGATCTGCTAGAGTGGGTACGACAAACCATTCGGTTCCGTGCAGCCGTGTGAACATGAATACCTCTGACTAAATTCACGACTCTTTCTGCAAACAACTTTGGATTTTTTGATTGATAGCAACTGACAAAACTCACATTTTGCTTTAATCTTATTATAACCCATGTGCTAATCTGCAATCCGAATGCGTGTCGGCAACTGGCGATACCAATGTTCGAATCCACTTGTGATTGATTCATCTGTAGTCCAATCCGTAAGCGATTAAGTAAGGTGCATCGATCATTTTGAATCCTTCAGGAAAAATTGACTGATTACCTAACTATCTGATGAAACCGTATGATTGAACGTTATTGATTATTGGAAGACATTTTAATTTTAAAGGTTGTCCGATTTCCGCTCGTTTTTTGAAGCAGCCAGAAAAGAATAATCCGCGGATGTTGTTCCAGCTTTTATAAGATTCTGAGCGAAAGAAGGGTGAAAATCGTCAATGTAAGTATTTCGAGATTTCCATCGGGATATGGCTCTTCCTGATCGTCTTATCCCTTGACTACATCTGTTTAGTTCATTGTTGTTATCCATCGATTTTGTTTTATGGCCACCGTCTATGCGATAGACAGTTATTTTGCTAACGATGTTCTGTTTAGCTTACACTTCCACGTACGCAGCTGTTCCGTTGTACAACCAAAATCGGTTGTTTCAAATGCATGTTAACTCGTTTGTGAACCAAATCCTCCACGGATGAATCTATCTGTTTGGTTTAGCGTGCGCATTTTCGCCTCTCAACCGGCGATGCTAAGTGAAAGTGGTTCCACAGGAGATTACTGGATAGCCAAATCCTACCAAAAATGGTAAGAACCTTAGTGGACAAACATTGATTGGAAAAAGAGTGCACATGTGAACAGGAATTACAAAAGTCATGACACTGAACGTTCTGTACTCAAAACCCACCCACCGTTTATGTGACTGACCATAATAAAACTGAAATATCAATCTCTGTGATGTGTGGTTTCTGTGAAACAGCGCGTAGGTTTTTCAGAAGAGATCAGGGCTTCGACGATGTTAGGTATATAAAATAACTAGTGGATCGGGCCAACTTTTCGTGTAATATTTTCAAACGATTGGGAGAAAAGAAAGAACAGTGTATCGATATGTCCCGATTTGTATTGTGACAATGGAGACCGTATACTTCAGCTTTTTACGAAAGGCATCATTGGTGTGCAATTTCCTGATTTCTCTCTATCACTGATGTGCTACCGGTTGTGTCCAAGATACAGTGAGTGATACGATGGCTTTGGAAGTCGGTAACTGGACGTTGACTGGTGAGATCCAGTTGGATCATGCTAATTACCGTCTGAGGTGGTTACATTGTCTGTAAGTCTCTAACTTTGAATGTCTGCCATCACACAAACAGTGTAGAATATTCTATCGTGGAAATTCACTCTCGGTAGTAGTTACTAGAAACACCTAACAGAACCTCCACCGTGGCCAGAAACCCAGATAGCAAGAACGCTTACCGTATGTTCACTTTTGGGTGCTACGTTGGGGCAGTGTTGGGAAAAGATGGACTGAGATTATTAGTGATCACTTAGAATAGACTAAACCGCGCTCTTTACGACATAGATCTCATTTTACAAAACTGATCCTGTATAATATTAAACCGGATATTGTAGCCATTAGTGTTTGATCGTGACGTTTCTCTGTGTAGTTGAGTGTGCCCCCGAGTGAACAAAGTGGGTCGCACTTTTCTGTAACAGAACAGAATGTCTGATGGCACAAACAATGGTACTTCAGTTCAAATTGATATAGGCTAGAACGATTAAGAAAGACAGACGAGCTCGAACGATCTGACAAATATTTTCAGGTCGTAGGTTAGAGGTTCATAGTCGCTGTAAATTATGACTAAAGACTGAGTTATTGAACGGGTTTTATGTGACAGTGAGAGAAAATCAGCTCCCGGGACAATAAAACAGGAATGGGAAGCTGGCTGTATAGCTGAAGTAGGAGGTTTGAAAACATCTATTTACGTGAGAGTTGTACATTTTTCGTGTAAACCCTGAGATTAAACAGTGCTGTTCTTCTACATCCTTATTTTGAAGATCCAACTCAGAAGTACCAGTTAGAATGCTTAATGAAATCCCAAATGGGTGGTAAAGGTATTTGGCGTCAAGACAGTAGGCGTTTCTTTCTTTCTCTTAGTTTTCTAACATTTTATCTTGTAAAAGAAGCCCGTCCACATCAGCATCGTTTTTGGATCAGAATGTTTTATTTGTTGATATGGAAGCATACCAAGCACTCGCCACTTTTGGGCGCAACTATTCACACTTCCATGTATCGATACACGCGTCACTCGACCAGTTCGTTGGCTTCCACGACTACCACATAGATTTCCCATATAGCTGTCAGCTAGCGATGGCATGGCTGTTGTAGGGTCAAGCACTTCGAAACGACCAGTCTGGATTAACGCATTAAGGAAATAAGAGGTGTGTTGGCGATGCAAAAAATCGACATTCGAGCAAAAAGACCAAACAGTGATACAGCGGAACAGTAAGCGGGCAAGTGGCATTAGTCCCGTTTTCGAGTGCGTGGCAACCGGTCGATATTAGTACTCGTTCACACAAATTTTCGAGCACATGTTGAGGTCTGCAACAAAATGGCAATCCAAAATCAAATATGGTCAATAATGAATTATTCGGGTTGCTACACTGTTTCCAGAGCGGTAATCTATCTGTAGCATTTACATGGATTCATATCATGCATTGGCACGTACCAAATTTGCTTTGCGCTTTAGTGAGATGATAGCCCCCCAAACACAATCTGGGTCACCTAATTTAGTGCAAACAATTTATTTATTTATTTATTCTGGGAATCCACCCACCGAAGAACAATGAAGTTTGGTGAGAACACTTACGACATGCTACACGTTAGGGTGGCAATGTCTCGTCAGATGTTACTGCAAGTTCAGCTATCCAACGGTGGGTTTCTCCGCGACCTCTCGAACATGTTGACGCCCACTGGAGTATTCAGGTTAGTAGGTGGCACACTTCAGTTTACAGAGCTACTCCCTTGGAGTACCTAAACTGACCAGGAAATGATTCGCGGACTCCAGTGGCACAACAAGCCGCTGCTACTGGAAACCCTCGAGAGCCCTACTGCCTCATTCGAGCAAACAAAATTAGGGAACCATCTATGAGCAAGGTAATCCGCCAGACATGTAACGATGCTCAAGACGCTGTCCTTAATAGTTTCAAAAGCACCGCAAAGGGCCATCCACACTGTTTATGCTGATTCTGGGTTACGTCTCCTTGCCCTCCGGAACTCTTACTTCAGATCAAGTTTATGGAAAGTCGCAAGTCATCAGGCCCAAAACATTCGTTATCGCTAATTTTTATAGATGGGCGCCAAACTTTGATCAGATAAGTTTCGAGTCTCCTCCCCAAACCACTGGGTGAGTGAATTTTTCAAATTGGGGTACGCTGAGTATAATTCGCATTGACCAAAAGGGATCACGCAATTGCTATGCAAATCACCAGAGGATTGGTTTCATCCTTAGTGTGTCAAAGCTGTTTGTACCTAATGTATTTCGCAGACTATATAGTGATCAAGAAAGAGTCAATAAATGACCTAAGTGAATGCGGACCAACCTCACTAGGCTGTCGGCGTAAACAAAATAAACGCATTTGACAGAAACGTTGCAGAGTACAAACGAGTTAAGGTAAACAGAGACTTTGATAAACAGGTGTTCAGAGGTGTTGAAGATGACCACTACAATATCCGAAATTATCACTATCGGCGAGGCAAGGATATTGCGGAAGTTCCGTGGACGTCTGGAGCGTGATCAGAGGTGCAAAGATGTTCGTAGTACGAGGGAGCTGAAGGAAAATCGGTGAGAGATGAGTGTAATATCGTCAAGCGACTGGGCAGCAGAGAAGAGAGAAGAGGGGTGTGCACAAAGGGTTTTGTGTTGCTGTTGCAAGATCACTTGAATCCATTTAAAAAACACAGAGGTGACTCAAAAAAATTATCGTTGTACAAAAGAGAAACAATGTTGGTAAATAAACATAAAAGAGAACACTCAACGCACGCGAATTTTTTTAATGGAACACAAGCAAAATATCGCATTCCGGACATGGGACGCTTAACAGACGAGTTCTGTTTGGATGTTGATATCCGACAAGTGTTCTTATGAAGTTGTAATGTATTCGCATGGTTGTACTTAGTACGAGATGAAATCGAAGTGGCAGCTGACTGAATTCACGTGGTGTGCTACGGAAACATGTTTGGAGTGTAGTGTATGGACTTCATTTCAAAACGCTCATTCGTTTGCATCGCAACAGCCAACAACGATATCATCGACGTCATCAACGGCTGAAAACCTCAGATAACGAGGTTTGGATGTGTGACCTCACAATTCCTGGATGGAATTCGTGGCTCTCTTGGCAACGCGTGCTTCGGATATCGACCCAGTTGGCGATTCTGCCTTCCATTTAGCCAAATCATTAAGCTTCAGTAACTCTCACTGAAATTCACAACTCCAAACGAATTCATGACATCTGTTCAAACATGTACCAAGATACCATGATTCTGGATAGCACCACCTACCTAAGCTGTGGACACAGACACGTGACTATTGGCATGATTACCATTAGAATTAGGACCGGGTGTGACATCCAGTAAGTTAAGAATACATTGCACCTTATTCGCTGATGTGTNATTGGCATGATTACCATTAGAATTAGGACCGGGTGTGACATCCAGTAAGTTAAGAATACATTGCACCTTATTCGCTGATGTGTCCTTGACGCCCCGCTTATCATGTTTGACCAGGACGTCTGATTTGTTCGCCTACTCAATTGAACACAACTGGAAAACCACGTCGCATATTGAAGGGATGATTATTAAGGTCGTTTTCTGGTCTGCAGTTGGAGGACGGAAGCATAAGCTGCACACATAATCGATTCGTGTCCAAAGAGGGGCAAAACTGACCGTCCGGTTGTATGACCCGGTGGCTTTTCGTAGTAAAAACAATGGCAAACCATATTCACGAACAGTTCAAGAGAGGTCCGTCTGAATCACACTGTCGTGGTGAAGAACGAGTTTCGAATTAGCCTAAGTAAAAATGCAAACATACTTCACTTGGCTATCGGTTACACAAAAATGAACGAATGCAACAGAATAGTTAGAGGGGTCCCGGGAGACTACGGTGATCAAGGTATTTGACTCAGGGAAGGTGTTCACGTGTGTTCAAAATGACCACCAATATGTTCTAAATTAACAGTGTCACAGACGCGAGCATGTTGCCGAAGCGACGTGGACTACCGAAGCGCGATCGGAGCTGCGACGATGTTTGTAGTACGAGGGGGCTGAAGGACGATCGGTGAGAGATGCGTGTAATATCTTCAAGCGACTGGGCAACAGCGAAGAGAGCAGACTGGTGTACATATACTTTTTAAATTGTTGTTTCAATTTCACTTAACTAGATTTTAACAGCATGCATATGTGACGCAATAAAAATCATTGTTGTACACAAGTGGAGCATCGTTAGTCAACAAATTATGAGGAAATCTCCACAATTACGCTAAGCGTGAAGAGGAATCTGAGTTGCATTCTGTTTGTGGCTGCATCTTCACAGTCTACTAAGTGCTTGAACAGCACCATGCAAATAG
>QNGE01008147.1:0-18587 GCA_008508345.1 Paragonimus westermani
TAATTTAGGGTTCTATGTGTCAAAAACGTAATTCATCCCTAATGCACGCTCGCACTGGTCAATGTAGAGCATATTTGGTTTTTGCGTAATTTATACCTATTTGTGCTAGCAGGGATCATAATTTCCCAAACTTATAAACTGTCGGCACCTATTTCAAGGAATACCTAATGAAAGTTTTAAAAAAGATGGCCTACAACTCATGCGGTGCATGTTTATCTATCATTGGTTCCTCATTCCCTCTATCAACCAGATCGCATAACTTCAGCTATCTCAACATATTTCGCTGTTAATTTAGCGCAAATCTTTGGCGTCCTTGATAAACATACTTTACGCATTAAAACAAACAAATTCTCACAATACAGCAGGCATATTTTATACTTTCCTCAGTATTCCGTCCACAAATACTCCCACGATATTCCAAACCCAAATATTTACGGTAAACCAACAACAGCATACACTCCTTGAGGGTAAATTTCAGCGCTGGTTTTGTTTGGAATCCTCCACAGGACGTGAATGCTGTCGTCGGCATACCGTTAATATGTGAGTATAGGATACCATCGGAATGTAGTTGAACGGGGTATTCAGAAAAGTGTAAAAAATACTTATTTTGCTGTGGGAAATTTTTGTTTCAATGCTCGAAAGATTTCTATCAAGGACGCCAAGAAATGGTGCTAATTTAATATCCAAATATGTTGAGATAGCTGAAATTCTGTGATTCGGTAGATAGAATGAGTTCGCAACAAATGATAAATAAACGTGCACCGTGTGAGTTGTGGATCATTTTCCGTGAACTTGTGCGCTCGATATTCCGTGAAATAGATGCCAACTGTTGAAACGTTCGAGTGTTCATGATCATCCTCACGTGGGGCGAGAAATCACTCAAATTTGGAGACGCCGTGCGTGAGTAGATAAGGCTGCAGCTGATGACTTACAGACAGTGCGGGCGCGAGTCAGCGTGATATGCTTGCCGTATATAGTGTTCACTGTAATCGGGCGTAAGCCGCTTTGGCACTGTGGTAACAAAGAAGTCGGCAAGTTCGTGCAGTTGCATGACCTCCCAGGAGGTGCAATTTCATGTGCTCTTCGAAATGGAGATGTTGTTAAACGCAAAGTTGAACATTCATGCATTCATGCATCCTATAGTCACAACGCCACGACCTATGGTTGGACACACTAATGTCTAGGCTTGAAGGCCAGCCTACCTATGCTAACACCAATTAGAGATTCAATGAGGGGTGAATTAGGGCTGTTTAGGAGTAATTTAGTGTTGTTTCATTTTGACCAATAGTGCGTCGATGGACGAAAATATATCCAATCTCCTGCGCATCATTATTCAGGTTGTCTTTATAATATATGAAAGAAAATACCACAAAGGAATGGCATTCATATTCAGAATATGTTCGTTGTACGGATAAACTCGCTCATTGTTTATCCGAACTCGAACCGCTTCAATTATTCAGGCGCGCCGCGTTCGAGTTTACGCCTAGTTTAGCGCCTCTGTTTTTTAGGTTTGCGGAGGTTGCTATTATGTCTGAGCAGCATCAGGATGACGGTGAAGTAAGAGAAATTATTTCATCTATTATAGCAATGGTGGTTTTCGAAAACGTTAGCCAGCCGTTCCACCATTTATCGGAATGTGCAGCGCTCGCTTGCCCAGCTTAACCGTAATGTACAAGTATCGTTGGAAAATGCAGACGTTTGCAAACACTCTCCGCCCTCTATGGCGTCCGTACCGGAACGCATATCACAACCGCTTTGCGAAGGCAAGTTAAACAGTCCAAATGCAAACGACTGATTTCAGATGTACTAGACAGCTCAGCAAAAACTGGTATGCAGAATGCGGAAGCTGATCGTCCTAAGGCTAGCGTTGTCCATCGCCTTCGAGAGTGAGCAATTTCCAGCAACACTCCCAAAGTGCAGGTGACACGACTTTTTTGTATCTTGAAGAAACGAACACCGGAGTTACCCAGTGTTGCCCGAACATTGTTGTCGACACCGAGGAGTTCGCCGATCGTGACGTTTATCTAGGTGAACGTGCCCATTCGGGGTTAGCTAAGGGCAATGTGAATGCTGTCCTAGGCAGTCGGCTACAGCATGTGATGTCCGTAGGAATCCAGCTGGATGTTGATGGTTTATCACCATCGAACGCAGGAAAGTTAACAATATGGCCTGTGCTCTGTCGCCCGAATGAGCCGATGGTAACCGAGCCGTTTGTGGTTGATGTGTATGGAGGTAGCAACGAACCTGAAAATATCAACGTATATCTCTTGGATACACTGCAAGAACNCTCGCTCGTATGTTAAACAGGTGCGCGGGCATGGTGCATACTCCGGCTGTGATAAGTGTGACCAACGATGTGTATACTGCGGAAGGAAAGTAACGTTCTTGCCGCAAAGTGGTTCGCTTCGAGCGGACGCATTGTTTTGCATGGCACGCCCAAAGTCCCTTTCCCCGTTTATGTCTCTACCGGTCGATATGATTTCCACTTTTATTTCCACTTTTCCCATTGACTATATGCATTCGGTGTGCCTGGCCGTTGCCGTCGTATGATAAACAATTGGATGTCGGGACCGGTCTCCAGGAGCGATCGCGTAAGCGCGCAGGCATTTCAACGGGTAAATGAACGCATTGTATTATATCGGAAAAGCCCGTCTTGTGACTCCCCGCAAGTGCCAAGGTCTGACAGACTTTAAGACCTGGAAGGCTAATGAATGCCGACAATTTTTAAGTGTACATCGGACCGGTGGTCTTGCGGAATATTTTGGACAGTGATAAGTATACGAACTTTTTAGATTTGTCTGCTGCTATATACATATTACGTCACCCCACATTCAGTGTTACTCATTATGGCTTTGCGAAACAATTAATGCACGTATTTGTATCAAATTATCGTAAACTGTATGGTCAGGCAGAGATGGTGTTCAATGTGCATCCGCTGGAAAACCTTGCGGATGATGTGGCCACACATGGTTCATTGGACAACTCTTCTACCTTTCCGTTTGAGTATTTCATTTACAGATTGAAATCTATGCTTAAAGGGCCGGCGCGTCCAGTGAGACGAATATACAAATGTTTATTAGGAAGATCTGCTGCTGCTCCTGTCGAAGTCGTTCATTCTAATGTTGGTACACCCATCAGTTGTCCTACTGTACCTATATGCGCAATGTTAATGAAGGGTTCCGTTTTGTTTACAACCACTCCCCCCGAACAACGTAGCTCTTAGTAATGACGTTTTCTGCATAATTGTCGACATACTTGACACTAATTCTGAAGATTGCACTGTGAGTTATCGCCCCTTTACCACGCTCCTACCTTTCTTCACCCACAGTTTCTCCTCTCACTAGTTGCATATGTACATTGTCAAAGATTAATCATCAGACGTTTTAACAGCAAGTGAGTCTCGCATTGACGGCAAAAGTCTGCTCTTCCCGTTCCATTCACGTTATGTGTACGTACCCATTTTACATTCCTGTAAATAACGTCATTTGTAGATAAATACAGTTCCCCTCGAGACTTACAGCATATAACTCGTTTTGTTTCATCTATCACGTTTCACCCGCAACTGTTGATGAAGTTCGACTTCGGATGTACACCGGTGTCACTTTTCTGGAAGATGATGAACATTGCTGCGCAGTGCTCAGTTCCACGTGGATAGAGGGTGGCGTAGCATTGTGGCCAAATTACCCTTCTCTTCAGTTTACCACAGCATTGCGGGACCATTGGGTTTCACCGCCTGACTCCGCAAAAATATCAGTGGGAGTAATCAGCACAACAGGTAATGATTTCATGATTGTCTTCAGTTTCAAGACGACTAATTGCAAGCACTTTGTTTTGCCAAGAAGGCAGAGGTCACATCCGATGTGGGTTCGTCCGACGGGAAAACGGAGCTAAAGGTCCAGGTAATACTGATGTGCCTTTAAATCCTATTGGTTAATAGCAAGCTTCCTACGAAGCTCCTGTCGCAGTCATCATCCGAAGACTCCGATAGCTCTTCGCCGGTGCGTGCTACTGGTGCCACGACAGCACAGTATCCGGCGTTCTTCTTGGAGGCAGGTGGCACTTCAGGAAGGCAGAAGTCCCACAAACTCGCGCCACACATTCAAGGCGTGTCAGTCACCCTTTTCCGCAGTCCCGTTGCTTCCTTCCTGAGCATCCCCACACATAACCATCCTAGCTCTCTTACTGCTGCGCCTGGTCCAGCGGTTACTCCAAGCCGGCCTCGTTCAGCCGTCCCCACTTTATCTTCCCGCTCACTTTTTGACTCTTTCCCAATCATTTGTCCTCTTAATCCCACGTCACAGCAAACGTCGCCACAGCCGTCCACAAGTTCATCTGTGGCACCTCTGGCAACATCTTCACCATTAAATGACGCTACTGTTTCCTCACAGCTGTCAACGATGATGTGAATGCTGCAGAAATTACTGAAGGATACGACCATTTTGAAGGAACGTCTCCAGCAACGTCGGCTATCTCCCGATTTGGACGTTCGGGGTCAGGCTGTTCGTGAAATCCGCGCACATGCTCTACCCGTACACACTGCAGCTGCTTTCCATGAGCTGGAAGACAATCTTCAGAGACAAACATTGTCGTAAGTATACCAGTATTACTTCGAACACTGTTAGATGGACCATCTACAATCCACGAATGCTCCATCTACAAAGCTACAGCTTCGCCGTTGCATGAGGGGGACCAGTGAATCCCAGCTAGCCGTGGAAATGACCTACACTGGAGGAAGAAATAAAATCTCCTTCAAGGAGAAGGTTAGTGCAGTGTAAAAGTAATTCAGTATACCTCGAACATAGGATCAGTCCTATCTCAGGAGATGGACACAGAAACCGGGCAAAATGAACTACAAAAGTGGATGCAGTGTTGGTTTTATGACGCTGGTGACAGTGGAGGGAAGTTTCGAATGAGAAAGCCGCCAAGAAGAGATGAAGTAAGCATCGAATGAAATATAAAATTGATTTTCAACCGAGTTCAGTTGTGCACATCCTAGGTTATAATCAATTGTTCCATCACTTGCTATGAGGACAGGTTTGGAACCAATTAGAGTGACGTGAATGGGATATTAATGAACCTCGACCTGTGAAACTACGTGTTGTCTGTCGGTGTGTCGTGCGTTTCAACATAAGTTTGATTTTCAACCGCGCTCGGTTGTGCACACCATAGGTCTTAATCAATTGTTCTATCACTTGATACGTAAGCTATTCAATAAGCGATCCCTTTCATTGTTCATGTGAATGTAGTTTACCATTGATGTGAGCTGTAGTTTGTTCATGTTTTGCTTTGCCATTATTTGGAAGCCGTTTGTTCAATGCATACCTTTCTCATTCTCCAGCAAACGGAACCTCGTGGGGGTCGATGAATGGTTTACGAGACTATTCCATTGGGTGTTTCTTTTCAGTCACTCCAATATATTTTCCCTGTTCATTCCTGCTATGTTTTACTTTGAGTGTTATATGGTAGGTTCCCGGTGGATTACGCGGTTTCAGGTTATGTTCGGTGTGAAATCTAATTCAATTAGAGGGGGATTCGGTGAAATTTGGTGAATTTAGGAGTGACAGTGGGTTGAGTTTGGGGTGAAATCGGGTTAATTTGGGGTGAATTCGGGTAATTTAGGGTGAAATCGGGTTATTTTAGGGTAAAATTGGGGTAATTCTGGGCAAATTAGGGTTAATTCAGGGTGAATGCGGGTTAATTTGGGGGTGATTTAGGTCACGGGGAATGGACCAATCAGGAACTTGTTACGCTACGCATATTAGGGATTCTCTAGGGATTTTGTCCCAAATCCCTAACAACTTCCTAAATGGTCCCCGGATTGGTCCATTAGACAAAATTAGGGATTTTCCCTAATTCACCCCTGATTGTGTCAGCAGGGCTGTGCATCCCATAGTCTTAACGCCACGACGTGAAAATGGTACTGAAATGTCAAAATACATTTATTATATGTACATGTTATCATTACTTGGAATATTCCCGAAGCCTCCTTATTTACGGTTCCCTTTCAGTGGAGTTCCTCTCCTTGCTATGTACGTTGGTCTAAAACTAAACGGTATGTAACACGGTAGGTGAGGGATCATTTACCGTTGCTGGTGTAACGCTCAACCGCAACCAGCGAGCGCGCACGAACTGAAGTTGAGTTATGTGACGAGGCGGGCTGCTGTGTTGTCGGTGCCGTTTTAGCTTACGTTTATGTAAGTCGTGTGCATGGCTTACTGGGCCTTCGGCTCATGTTTGTTCGTATTGTTTCTCTTTTCGGAACTGTCGTACGAGCTCCTGCTTTGGAAGAGCGCTGTCCCCTGGTGCGTCCATTTTGCCAGAAGGTTAATCCACGAAGTCACGGGTATCAAGAGTAGAGTCGGCTGGCCTGCATGTTACACTAGTGACATCTGTATAGTCATTTGCCAACACTTTCACTTGGAACCGCTTGCGTGGGGGAAAATACGCGAAACTCATCTGCAGAGGTATCATCAATGATTAGTGGCACGACACACGGCCTCTGTTTATGTTTGAACGTCGGAGGTGGCATAGTGCTCGAGGTCGATGCAACTGAACCAGTACAGTTAATGAAATCATAACATATCTTGCGAGGAGGATTTTAACCGCCCTGTGCAGAAGGGGCGGTGCGATATATCACCATTATCTATGCATTCCACATTGAAAAATAGCTGGTCCTTATCATACCGATAACCATTCGTGTTAACAATATCTGCAGGGCATCCCCATGTGAACATTTTTTTCCCACTTTGGATGTTTTGCATTCCAGGATGAAAAAAGGGGAGTCTGTGTGTGGTAGAGCCGCCTTAGCCTTCCCAATTGTCTGGTGTGTGGAAGCTATGATAGCCTTGAAAACGCGACTTCCTGTTCTTGGGTTTACATCATGAAGCTTGAGTCAATGAGTATCATTCCTAGAACTGAACCTGCTTTAAGTAAACCAGCCACAAGTGTCACTGATGAGGCGCGATTCAGAACTGAGAGAGGTTTGCAACGAAAACAGCCAGTTGTCGCGAATCTGACCAACGCCCAGCGGAATTCTTTTAGTGTCTTTAGGGTAGAAAACAATCGATTTACGTAACTGAGGAGAAGAAGAGCAACGTCCAGAAGGTTACCGAAAGAAAGTACTGGAGTTCCTAGCTACTGGACTAATGAAGATATCACTAAGCAGGGGAACGACGCACTTCTCAGTAAGGTTCAAGCACAGGCTGGCAAGCTTTCCTGGAATGTAAAAACCTGCGCAATCTCCTTGATCCATTTTTAGTCGTAAGAATAACCGCCTTCAGGGTTTCTATATCCTCCCAAAGTAAAATAGAACTAGGGTATCTATCAGGCATAATGTTGGCTACACAAGCAGTTCAACTTAATAGCTGGCCAAGTTCATCAGCCAGTTTAGGAAACCGTAGCAAAAACAAGTTGGCAGGCAACGGTGGAGATTCCTCTGATTTTCTCAATGGAATCGGGAGCGTGACATTAGGTGAAACATACTAGTGACGTTAGTAAAAAGTGTTCAGAAAATGATGGTTCTCTTATAGCACGTGTTAATCTTTCGCTTAAAAAAATTGTACCTGGTCCTGACTTTCGTCTTCACCCAATCTTTTATTGCACCCAAAAAGTTCTCCAACCAAACCAGTGGTGTAGCTGTGGAGTTCCCTGTTGCGCCCGCGACAGCATATATTTTCTCGGAGACCTGGAGACTCAAGTGATAAATGAGCTTCCCCTTCCAGAATCTGTTGGCGGCATGTGGATGACACATTTGCAATCATGAAATGGACCGCTCATGATAGTTCCTGCAGTTACTTGACGCAAAGTGCAACAGCACTGTACTCGCGTTGGAAATTGAAACCAATGAGCACCCATCCAATTTTATAGAGAGTTGTCAAAGCTGATGAGCAGCGTTTATTTCAGATTACTGTGTATTGTGAACAAACTTCTTCCAGTCGGCATCTCAACTTCAGCTAGTCGCATCAAATGAGTATGGCGAAAACAGTCATCTTATCACCAATCAACGGAGCTAACAAGACCTGCACCACTGGACTTCTTGAATCACGGAGAAATCTTGCGATAAAGAAGTGGTGGTGGCTGATCAATGCGGACACGTGTTCTCTGGAAAGACCATTGTGCTCACGTCGACTAGAGAGGACAACAAAGCGACCAGAATTTTCGAGTCTACCGTGCAAATACAGCATCATGGACGAACATCCGAAATAATCCGCCCCATCTTTCCCGAGTACGTCATCCGGAATGTTTTTGGTCAGATGATATCCTAGAACGGCTAGTAACGCATCTTAAGGATCCAGTTTCCATGAGCGACCAGAAAGATTGAACTTACGAAGTCAAATACGCTTAGTGCAATGTCAGCTATATAGTTGAGACAAACAGACAACCGAAGGTGCGTGTTGCCAAACACAAACACGCCCAGAATCTTCCCACATACGCTTATCAACTTCAGAAACTTGAGAAGAATTCGGCCATCGTAATACATACACTGTCAGAGAGTCATAATGTGCGTTTTGGTCAAGCTGGAGTGATTCAAAAATGTCAGCCTTTCCATGCGGAGCAGTGCTTTGCTGAAGTTGTCATCACTTTCGTCAAAACCACCCACGTCAATCGTAATGACAACAAACCCCTGTCTTCAGTGTGGGGCGGATGGATGAACAACACCAGACACAGACACATCCCATCTGTATCAGTCTCACTTCCACCCAATGGGCGAAGGGTTCGGCCAATCAGTCTAGATGCGGCGCAGACTTACTCTGGCAAATCCCACGCAACCTCCGTTCCCTTGTAAGTGTGATTTCGATTACAGCACACCTGCGATAGATCACCCGAGATGGTTGGAACGCAGATTATTTTTACTTAATCGTAATTTTCGTCATTGCCAATCGGTTTTGCGCACAGAATTGTTGTTTCCGAATATACTGGAAGCACACATGCCTAACTAGTCAGTTCTGGCTCTTTCGGTACTAGTTTGAGAAATGTGTTATCGGATGTGCCCGTACGATTACGTTTGATGTGGTGGTTACCTCTCAACTAGTGAAATTCAACGTCGAATTACTCCGCGGTTGTTCACTACTATATGCGCCTCAATTATGTTGGGATGTTCGTGGCTGATGTTGCTGTCAGGCTACTCAAGAACCTGATTGATGATTAAACTCACAACCAGCCGATATACCGTCAATTGCTGGAAAGATCAAGATAATCAGAAATCTTGCGAATTGTCCAACCAACGCGGACATATCATTGTCTACATTTTTCGGAATACTTCTTCGTGTGACGGCTTCCTCTGAAATCACTAATGAAACACAGTCTTGCCTAACGAGTGGGTGTTTGTGAAATGGTCACGTGTTTGTACGTGACTTTCACGCAAAATTCATATGTGCTGTGTTGTTCGTTGTGTTGACTGATGAGGCAAGGAAGCATTTGTCATGTTGTAAGAAGGCTTCAAAGGAGAAACACCTCAATCAGCCGTCTATACCTAATCAGACTACTTCTACGCAGTAGCTCTATCTACGTTTTACTGAAGACAAACTTGTATAAAAGCAAATAACCGATACCAGGATAAGGTTAACGTCTAGACCCGGTCAGCTCAGCCCAATAACCATCTCAGCGTTCAGTTTCTAACCTCTCTCAAGACCGGTAATTTTCCGAGAGTGTTACGCTACCACAACTGAAATAAAACCCAGCATATATTTTTCATGAAACGCCCCTCAGAAAACATGGCGAATCGTTGCTTCTCGACTGATTTCCGGAGCCCGTCATAAATATTTTTGCAAACGAAGGCCAGTGTGATAATGTTTCCTCGAAAGCCGTGACGTCATCGTCCACTCCTGAGTCAGCCACAGTACAGTTGCAACTGAACTCTCAGGTCCAATTCAAAGTTTTTCGATAATGATGCCTGAGGCACCCGAAACCATACAGGTTGACTGGAGTTGCGTGTATAACTTTTCAGATTTAAGGATAAAGCTCTAGAAAATTATGTCACTACAAAACTAGGCAGCGTCAGCTTACGGCACTCAAGCATGTATGTCTCTAACATGATGCCAGAGACTTGCAGGTGTTTGTGAGATGAAAACTTAGTAAACCAAGAGACGGTTTTGCTTTGCATTCACGAGAAGGAATAGAATACATGGAATTGGACGACTGTCTGACATGTATAATACCGGAGATCAACTGAGTGCGCATCCGCCTTTGCTCAAGCGGACCACTTACCACAGCCATCGTTAATTGACCACATGTAAGTGGCAGAATATGACAGCGATCTGACCGCTGTGTCAAAAGGGGGTCACCGACTTGACTTCTGAAAACGTTCTACCACTGCGGGGCATTGACCACGCTTTCGGAATTGGATTCAGCATACTAGAAGTGTAGTCAAGCCCTGATCCCTCAGTCGCAAAATCCCTCCAAACCGTCCATTTTGTCTCTGGTTTTCACTGACGAGCCAAGTGTGGGGAAGAAACTTCAAGGTGAACTGCTTGTTGGTCGTGGTGGTAAGCCCACAAGTTTGTTGAAATGTATTTTTATTTCCTTTGGCTTGGCTCTTGGTCCCAACTGTTACCGTGATGGAAACCTATTCGATTCACCGCCCGTCAAAATCCTGACACAGTCGAGTATCTAGAAGCCGGCCAGTCCAACGGCGCTCCAAAGTACAACGTCAAGATTGCATAGGCAGCTTCATGTGATATAACCCCCGTTTCCAAGTGTCGTGCTTGGTATTAGATAAGTCCGATTGCAGCTGATGACGTTGTGTGCGTCATTAACTTTAGTCACTTTCGGACTCCAAATCCATTAGCACAGACGTAAAGCTGCATAAGTGTGTTCTTATTGTATAGGTAACAACTGCTTACCGCAGCCATCCGAAGTCTTCTCATTAATTGAGGGAAAGGTTTAGAATCAATGTAGATTCTGAAGTTGTTCAGGCGCCTAACTCTGTTCTTTATGATATGGTATTGATGAGAATTTCGACAGTACGTTGGGTCAGCCAGTGACACGGTGATCAGCTTGTTCGTTCAACTGAAGCAAAACAAAACTGAGGAGTCACTCCATGGCGCCAGCAAATTACCAGAACACTCATTTAAAAAATAAGTGCAGCCCGAATGCAATTCAGGTTCGTATGGAAACAATAGATTACAGCGATCATAAGTTTATGGAATGAACGCATTAAGACTGCCGGTACTCGTAAACTCGAAGCACAATCCGTGGCACTGTTCCACCTAGGACAAAACGACAGATGGTTTCAAATAATATGTCAGGATATGCCTCGATGAAACACTGCATTCCCGGCCTACATTAGAATTCCGGCACGACAATTAAATAGCATAAAGCAGCCCGAATTTAGTGCCGATGCATTTGAATAAGGTGTTCGGCAAACATTTCACTGGAGCATATGCACAGATTGGCAGCAGAATGTCAACTCCTGTTGGACTGTGTACACTGAATAAAAAATGTTCACAAATGCCGTTTTTGCTAAACCCAAGAACCTAAACTGCTAAACGCTGACGGTGTTGACCATCTACCAGTGAAACTGTTAAAAGTCTCGGCGGATAACCTAGCTGCAGTGATTGCAACTTTATATAAAATTCTTCTGAAAGAGATAAAACACCTGGTGATTGAAACTGGATTAGAGTATTGCTGCCTCTTGAAGATTGCGCAGGTTACATGGCATCCAATTACAGACCCAATCCCCATGGTTGTCTGTTCAGAGATAAAAACTCCACTGGCGATGACGCGGTCCGATAAGACCTGTTGGTATTTGGTTGTGGCGGAAACTCGTCCTCATATTTTGGTAAAAACGTGCTCATGTGTACGCCATGTATGACGCGTTTGTAACTTATTAGAGTGGACGGCTGAACTTCCGTTACATGTTTTTATTTCATTCAATTTATTCGCTTCATCTATTTGTGATAGTGTTTGCGTTGCGAACGTCCAAAAAGGTTCCACTTTAGGTTCTTTTCGAATGAACTTCGGTCAACCTCCGTATTCCGTATCACCGAGAAATGGCCCGATGACAGACCTGCGAGTTCCCCACACCTTCAAACGGCCCGCGAAATCCATGGTACACAGCAACGGAAGCATACTCAAATGAAGTAAAACGTACGCTTGCAAAGACCCGCGGCCTGGTCTAACAACCGTTTCCCGGGGCCTGAAAACTTCAACTCCATTCGTGAGATGGAACTACTGGGGGTTAGGTTTTCAGTTAAGACGAGCCAGCAACCGTGTTCCGACAGCCAAATGACAGGGAAAGCCATTCCGCTTCTGATTACTGGCGCCATCAAGATGGGCCGCAGTCAGATCGCGCAGTTGCTAGTACTGCTGCACCAGTCACGTCAGTTCGCACGGTGTGAGTCATACAGTTGAGCAACCCAAAGGGTGTTACACCAACGAAGGGAGCTGGCGGCCAAAAGTAGCCAACTCTCAGTTTAAAGCATCCAAACACAGCCCCACCTCTGATAGAACAAAGAATCCTACTACAGCCTGCTCTAGTACATTCTGCTTAGACTGCAGCGTTCGCATAAAGCACGATAATGTGGCGATAGGATGGAGCACGCGCATACATATTGCCGGTTGCTGGTGGATATTAACGAGTATCCTGCCTTTTTACATTAAATTCAAAAGGCCATTCAAATGATGAAATTCACTTCGACTTAAATAATCAGTGCGGTAGAAATTTAGCTTCTTGAAGCCAATCCAAATGCAAGAGTTTTTCGAATATGCTTTGCTGCCAAACGGTCGTATACCAGGCGGCGATGGGGTTGTCGCTATTTATATTAGCACAGGTATACATGATTCACGGACTACGCATGTGACTTGGTATTCAGTGGCCAAAGGGGATTTCTCAGACCTCGCCTACCTAAATAACGTGAAGATACTGCAGGTTTTTGAATGGACATGGAGCACATACATACAATGGAAACCAGGTATTCAACTATTCTCTGACACTACGAGCTCGGAAACCGTGCGTATACAATATTCCGTCTTTAGGGAGTACCGATTAGGAAACCTTACGTTAACCACAGTCACCTATGAGCAGGGCCTCAGTGTAGTAGTAATACTGGACGTGGATGCTAATAATTGTTCTTCGGTCAGAAAGTCGGATAGCCAACTGAAGAAGGCTAAAAAGAGCAACTGGAAAATCTTGAATGACATGTTTCTCCCGTCTCTTCACTAAGTCAGTTGAACCAGCGTTCATTGCCAGTATCCCAACGTGCGCGCAATAAATGAAATAATATAACCTTGCTCAAGACCGTCTAGCGGTGGACTTTCAAGGTAGTGGGAGCTTCGACCAACTTTTTATACGAAATGCGAACAGCCGTATTAACCCTACTTCCAATGGTGTGTGGAAGACCCAGTGATGATCCCGCTCTTTGTATCGGAATTCTGCTACATCATTTGGCCACATCACCCGGTTCCTCCTTCACCTCGGATAGCGATGGAAGGCAGTCAGCACCAGCACACGAGGAATATGTTCGGCGTTAGCGTCTAGTCGACTAGTAACGTGCCGTCAGAGAGGAATGTGTTAGCACGCCCGTCAGACTTATTCAAGGAGCTTCCAAATGAACAGACGAAACCAGGCCGGCCTCGGTCCTTCGGTCAATCTTAACCAATCACTACAGTTCTCTTGCGACCTTTTCATCATTAAACTCCTCCTCGATGTTATTGCTATTATTACAGTTTACTGCCTGTAGTGTGCAACGGTTAAACGGTTTCTCCGTAGTTCCTGCGATGAAGTTTTACAAATGGAGTACCGTGTTTATGCTGCCTTGATTGTATCACCCGATTTTATATTCCTTGTACCGATACTTCTGTGGTTTCGCACTGTGCACTGACAGCAGCACATTTGGACTTCATCCAACTTAACTGTAACAGTCGTAGGTCCCCGAGCAGCTACTTCCTGATTTCATAAGCACTATCTGATGAGTTTCGTATGGCGTGTTGAGTAATTTTGACATTGGCGGACTTTGGTGTTGAAGGATGGTCCTACGCTCTGCTGTCTTCCCCCATAAACCGCATCATCTATCCTCATTCTTAAGTCAGCTACTGTTGCTGTTTCCCCTACCCGTATTTAGTCCGAGCACTGTAAACTTATAAATGCGGGAAATTAAACATTTTGCTTATGTAATTTTTCTCGGTCAACCTAAGATTCTTCTCAAATAGCCGTTGTGCTCCGACTCCGCCAATGCTAATCTGTTTGAGTGAGCATAATACCGTTTCATTTTCCGCCACTGTTGAGCAGTACTCGGTCGTCGACTTGCTAACCGGCAAGTCTTTTGTTTCTAAATTTTTTCTAAATTTTTCCACAGTCCAGGTAAGAAAGTAAATTTTCTTGCACACGGATTCGATTATTGCCGTATTGAATCCAGTTATTACAAGCGCCTTCTGGTCAACCGATTGGATGGTAGATTATCTGTCGTTGACTGTTGTGAGAGGCATTTATTGGACCAACGGATTACGCGTAACTCCGTGTGACTTTGAATTTTCGGCGAAAAATTCAATACTGTCAGCACTTCCGTGATCGCAAGTAGGCAGCCGATATGCAGATGCAACGCACTGCACAGCGATGCTATTGCCGGCAAACAAACATCCCACTGAATATCTGATACCTTCGCCCAAGTATGAAAGGAGCATTCCAAAGGATTGTAAGCGTCTGCTCTGTCTGTTGCACAGTGTTTGTCAAGTCCAATAGGCACAGGTTTACCTGTCATGAAAACTAAACATTCCGCTGCCTGGTTGGATCTTTGGTAACACAGGAACTCCCGGAAGGGCTCAGTTCATCTCTGCAGCTACGTTATGAACACGATCGCGTACCTGACTTGCTGTCTATGTTCCAATGCAAACACAGCATCGACGTCTCTTGCTCACCACCCTCATGACAAAGAGGCCCTGCTTAATATATGCAGGCAAACCGATGTTGGCACGTACTGCCCTCGTAAGTGACTTGGAGACTAAACAGTTCCTATTAGTAGCTTATATGCATTCCTTTTGTAGTATCTTACGTAGTCCGATTTGTCTTGGATCGAACGGCGGAGGAGAAACCTGGCCACGAAAAATACAACCACCGTCGACGGTTATTGAGATGCCACTTTCGGAAAAGTGCCTGATATTTGTGGCAACGACACGGAGCACGATGACAGTCGATAAGACTTTCTTGCGTGTGCACCAAACCTAGGAGGTGCGCCTGTGTCTGTACTTGCGCTCGTGCGAATTCCAAGCTGTAACCCGGCCCCAAGTGAATCCTCACTGCCACTGTTAAAGCCTACCTTGACTGCCGCAGAAAAGGCTGTATAAACCTCACCGTATCAATCACTAAGGATGTCACATCCCAGGAGGCATAACCTTTCATCCTGATCGTACCAAAGCCGGACGCGAGAGGCAAAGCGCCGATTATCCACCATCGGCTGACCCCATACTGGTTCCTTCAGTGGACACGCGGTTAAAAATATGTACTAGCCGGCTCAGTCAGAATCGGTGATAACGCCGCTAATATGTCTGGCATCCCCAAGAGTTCCAGCCGATTGTCAAATACAGCAGCTTACACCCGTTTCCAATAAAAATCTCTTGAGTATGCCTGCAATGATGCCCAGAGCCTAACAAAACAGATTAGGGGAGTCGGTGCACCTTGATTCATCAACGACCTCCTTATCATCATGCTTACTGAATCATGGTTTCCGCCAAATCAACTTGAACCGAAGCTTTAAGTGATGGAGTGTCTATTCTCTCAGGATGATAGGGAAGCCAGTAGGGTTAGTGGTACTGCTCTTTATGTACGCAACTTCCCTAGGGATAGTACCTTGTCTCACCCAATGCTTACTGACACTCCGGAATCACCTTGGCGTTCCATTCAACCAACGAATTCTGGGAGATTGCTGATTGGCGGGACTTAATATCCCCCTGTCCTCACTATGAATGTGTCGAGGCAATCCAGTCCAAGTTCAGCTGCTTACCTTCCCCCGGCTACCCACGTGTGTCGATATTCAGCGACTTTAACCTGCCATAAATTGACATCCAGTCTCGTTCGCACAGAGGATTCGTTGATGCGGTGCCCTACGAAAGTTCGAACCACAGTTACGGCCGCATGTCCTACCGAACACGCTGCTGGTTGCTCAGTACGTTGCGAAGACCATGCGCCTTCCCGTCTAAATTATGTCCTCAATAAGAAGGGTTGGTAATAGACAACTCACTACCGAGCGCCTCCCTGAGCTTAAGCGATCGCGGTAAATAGCTTTCGAAGCTCATAATGCTGAGCTTAATATTGTAATATACGTCCCCGGAAAACACGCCAGATGAAGTACGACAAACGTGCCTGATGCGCACCCGGCTGATTCCACATGGGATTGGTTTAGTTCACCAATGTCTGCCGACGAATCATGCGAACACTCTACTAGCAACGCCGGAAAAGAGAAAGAATGCTCAGTATTTCATAATAATAATAATAATAATAATAATAATAATAATAATAATAATAATAATAATAATAATAATAATAATAATAATAATAATAATAATAATAATAATAATATGTTTCTTGACGCATCTGTGAGAAACACACTCAGAAGAGCGTGATCAGTGAACACATTTTAAGGCCATATATATTTGAACATCACAACTGTAATGTACTCCAGTCACTTATGTGAATAAAGCAACAAAACACGCATTATATGAGAGAAAAATGCTTCTTTTGGAAGAAAAATGTGAGATACATGCTTCTGAGACAATGGTACATAAAATCCCCAAAATCCGATAAAATGTTTGAGTAGTTATATTATTTGGCACTCCGCAAGTTGACCACTGGCCTAATGGTCACCACTGGAATGGATGTCCAAAGAAGATTAATCCAATGCTTAGTTGATGATCCCAAAAGCATACATAAATTTGTCCCAGAAAACCTCAAAGCCAAAACATGTGTGCCCCAGCTAACCGGTCCAAAAGCGTCTGCAAACCTACGTTTTGAAGTTTTAGTTAACTCCTGCAGCGTTGTGCTTGCAAAACTGCCAAACTATTTTGCAGCAAACGGTGCTGACATTCCTAGCCTGACTACGACGGCAGATATCACAGTAAACGCTGCACCAGTGTAGTTCCTGGAGACTAGCCTTACACTTCGTCGATCGGAGTGTATATCCTCTTCGTTCCTTATTAATGAAATTGTGCGATTGGCTGTTCCTTTAAGCAACCTGTTCACGTAGTTTGTTGCCGTGAAAGCGACGCCCGAATATTGCTGAAGCCATTAAGGATGGGCTGCGCAACCAGCCTTGCAAATATCACCGAGTGCCTTCCTACTGCAAGTGTCAAGAAGTCCTGGAAGCGTTATGCCATAGATCGCTTTCTGGGTATCTATCATAACGAGTCTTTTTCTTTGGCAAGCAGCAATGCTTTCTTCGTGGAAGCTCACACACTACGAATTCTCTGCTAGCTGGACCAGTGGACCTCGTCTGCCTATAGTGGAAAAAGTGTTGACGCCGGTTAGCGACTTCAGCGTTTTGTACACAGGTTCGAGGCTGAGTGTCGAATCCACCCGGATCCAGTCAGCTCGTTCATTTCGATGTCCGGCGGTATTCCGTTGACCTGAAAGGCAGTTATTGAAAGTTGAGTGTAGCAGTGCTTTTGGGGGTTAAAGAGAGTACCAATTTAACAGAACAGAGTAACTTCCTAATCTAGCGGTTTCTTAAATAGGTGGGAATCCAATAACACTTTGTGACGTTCCTTTAAAGAGCATCGAACAATATCTAGTGGAAGGTCGTTCCAATAAATAAAAATAATAATAAGTGTTTTTCAACCAATACGTGAGAAGCACGCTTGGCCACGCGCGATCGCTGCAGATATTTACAAACTGTACAAAAACGTATAAGTAAAATGCAGCACAAACGTTACGTATACCGTCACGATCGACGTGATCAAAAGGCAAACTACTGTAGTTTATGAAACTTTGACGCACGCAATAGAGAAGGAGATGATTGATTCGCTTCACAGATTTAGTCTAAAAATGGGATGTTACACCAATTGACTTCTTACAAGTTTGTGGGATGGGCAATTTTTAATTAATTCAAGGTCACGCCTGGAAGAATGCGAAAGACGGTTTCGTTCCATATCCGGGAAAGAATAATTTGAACCGTTAAATAATACACTGCGTGATCTAGAAACCGAATTTTCTCATTGGTTGCCCAAGGCGTACGTTTGTAGTAGGCATATATGTAATATATACGACAAATATGAAATATATATGTAGGCTAAATATACCAGAAATACATTAGGTGTATGGGGAAATAACTGCGAACATGTGAAAGCATGTGGTGTCTGATGTATAGGTATATTGTGACAAATATATATATACGTATATATATGTGCATATACCTATATGTACCTATATATGTATATATATATACGTGTATATGTACACATAGGTATATGCATATTTACATGTATACATATATATACATATATATGTGAATGTATATATATATATTATATATATCCTGATGAACGTATTCATATAGGTATGTGTATGTAATTATATTTTCATATATATATATGGTAATATAATTCCACATACATACGGTTGGCAGCATCCGATTCGGATTAACCTGTCACAGTGACCGAAG
>QNGE01008149.1:0-18571 GCA_008508345.1 Paragonimus westermani
CGAGTGTTTTCGAGTTGACACAAGTACGAGTTTCGCTGTAATCAGTGGTCGGTTTTGAACAATTGGTTCACTCGCCTCTTAAAGACAGGCATAGTACCCGTTCGACTGCGGATATATGAGAAGTATCGGACTAATATATATTTCCTGAAGTTAGGAAGACCACGGAACATTAAGTAAAACTGTTCGTATTGTTGCAATTTCATATGCATAGATGGTATAGACGAAATTAAATTCGGCTGATGACGCCGATGAAATCGTAGGGAGTGTAAAATGAGAAGGAAATGTTCAGGAATTTATGTTAGTTCAAGCTGCATGCTCAAAAGTGTTAGTAACATAAGAAAACAAAGTTCTCGAGAAACCGGCTTATTTGTTGGAAGGGTGACAGAGCAATGTTAGTTTTTATTATTAGGTGCTTTGGAACGAGAACATTGAAGAAAATATTTGATCGGGCTGTCATCGTGAGCATTAGTTTACATATATTGACACTAATCCAGATAACTTTTAGACTTATTGAGTGTGGATCGTTTCGTGAAATACCACAGTTTGTACAACAATATTTTCATCATACCGCCAATTTAAACCGTCAGTCGATTGTCCATTATTTGCTGAGACTATTTCGACCAACCAACGCCCGCAGTAACTTTCACCTAGGGAGTAATGAATCAAGTGCTGTTATGTTCTTGCGCTCGTCAGTGTTTTAACACATCAATGTTTCTCGCGTGGCTAGAGCAATCCGTGTTGTTTCACTGCTATTCGCTGTTCTATTGTAACTGGTTGTTTTATATTTGTGATCAGCGACAGTAGCCAACAAAACAAAAAAACCACAGTGTTATTCTCTTAATGTAACGGTTTTTTGGTAAACAAGTTGTGGATATTTCGTTCATTGATTGGGCATTGTTGAAAATTTCGGGCAGCTTTGTACAACTGTCATAAGGCATGGTAACAGTTGATATGTTTTCTAATATCACAGTTTGCCAGGATTACATGACGGGTTCTGTTGTGGTCGTGACAAAGCTGGTATGTGTACCCGGTAAATTTTGGTCAAGTATTTTTAATCACAAAAACGGTGGATACTGAAATTTTTGAGTACCACGACAAGTCAACTTCGTCTTTCATCCTAAGCTCAGTTAAGTCACAGACCAATGACGGTGTTATGGGAGTTAATCAAAATTGTGCTGAAACGCAATCGACTTTAGGCTTCCACATGGTGTCATAATCTTACACGATATGAGAGTGTAGATGGTATGCATTCAAGTGAACACCACCATTTTTATCTCAAACCCGTGAAAGATTGTAATACCATTCCGAGGCACGAGGCCCACTGAGTTTCTGCACAGTTCCAGCTTGCAAAGAAAACACACTGCTCACAGTTAGGTAACCTTAGTCTTTAACCTGTATCAGACCGTACAATTCTGGTTAATGTTGTCAGCATGTGCAGTGAAATTGAGCCCAATTTGAACTTATCTGTTAACGGGTTACTGAGACTTATTCATCTTGCAAACTAATCAACCGGAAGTGAACAGGGAAAGTGCTAAACCTAACCACTTTCGTAAGTCAAAACCACATGTACAAGCACAAGTCTTGCCAATTTCTCATCGAGCCTCTGTACTACAGTACAAGATATGTGTTCAGTGTGTTGTAAATAACTGTTCTTATTTCCATAGAAGTCAACGTACAAAGGAACATGGAAAAATACACCCAAAATCTTGTTATGCACTTTTTGGGGGAACTATTTTATTAGACTGGGGTGTGTTTACTCACGGAGTGAACAAAAGCGTAAATGCACTTCAGACCTGTTGAGAAAGCTGCCCCAAGAACACATCGATTATCAAATTATTCAATGCTACGTATCAATTTCGTAGCCAGGGTAAAAAATTAGAACTTTTGAGTTTACAAAAAGTTCGTCACAGAGTGTTAGGCTGTAGATGGATTCTGCATGGATGCATAAATTGAATTGAATTAGGTGGCCCGAGTTCGATAGTTAATGGTCGTCAAGTATGGTCTGAAATTATGATTCACCATGAGACAGTTCAGAAAGTGATCTGAAAAAAAATTAATTTCATGTTTCAGTAATTTGTCTTATCTTTCTAGCTGACCTAAGTGAACAATGTTATAATCTTTTTATTAATTCATTCAGTTGAAACAAATGTGCTTCAGGTGGCACAAGGTCAAATTTCCAAAAACTATAACGAACTGCATGATATGAAAAACGTGATAAAAATTGCAATTTGTAATTCAGAGGTGAATTCAGAGTTGTGGACGAAAAGTGCAAAGTTAGTGTGAAAATAACTGCAATGAGTTATAACAGGTGAGGACAGAGTTCGTTATGAAATATGAATTAAGAATCTAAATCAATCACAACTGATCTTAGAGTTCCCATTTACTCGAGGTTTTGAGCCACTTTCATGAGAAAATATTTTGGGTGAAGTAGTTTCAAAAGTTTCACGAATAAAAATGTTGCCAGTGAGCTCAAAAGTGTAAAAAACCCACCATGAAACATCGTGGTGGCTAAGATTTGAATATTCACCATTTTCATTCGTACAACATAAATATAATACTCAACTGTTCAAGTTGTGTCCAGTTTCATATCGGAAACTGCTGTGTTTTCATCCGTGAATCAGACGGAGACGACGGTTGACGGATTAGTGCTTATCGATTGTCGGTTACATCAAACATTTGTAATAGTTTGAGCATTGTGCGTTAAATCGCATGAATAAATCACACGTTATTTCAGCATGCCGCAAATCATCCAGACCAAGTGAAATTCTTATTGTGGTACATGCGGATAAGATTGTTTTTTGGCAGCAAAGACCGTGTTGAGTTATACAAAACAAAAATGTGATAATCTGCAACATTGCAGCCAGCACAGTTTACCACAACTTGTTAAATTGCTTGCCAGAAATGATGTTTACATTTTCTAGCAAAGTGTGTATCAACATGTAACCCCAAATTTCTGTTGACTGTAACGGGACAACCAGAAAAAAACTTTTTCTGCCAGTTAGGTTAGTTGGGAAAGTGCGTTTTGTCCGCTAAGCATGGTGGTATACTGTTTCAAAGATGAATCTATGAAATTTGTTTAATCAGCTGCGAATCACATTTTTAAAGGAGTTTGCTCAACTCTAGGTATCATTATTTAAGCATCAGTTTTAAGTAGTTGCCGTTTTTCTGGTCTAAAATACTTTCCAACCAGCTTACTTTAATTAGATGCATCAAGCTCTACCTTGATTCTTGATAAATCTGGTCGATTATTTGCACCTTTTCTTGCATTAAAATTTGAACTCCCATTTATACTGTCGTTAAGGTACCGTGCTGATCGACATGCCGTTGATATTGGACTAGACATGAGCGAATTAGAATATTTTCGAAACCAACTAACTAGCGTGTACCTTTTCCCAGCTAACCAAAAAGGGTCAGTAAATATCTTGTAACTTCGAATGTTGGATCTAATCCTCAGATTCTTGATGACACCAAAGCCACGGAAGTCATTAAATCTACTGGGCAGCGGTTGATTACTGATAAGTAGTACGAACGCTCGGTTAGTGTATACTAAACTCGTACATGTGTGACTTTTGCGTCTAATGCCATCTTTAGGAAGGAGTTAGATAAAACGTATGCCAAAATGTAACCGACACCACTAACTTTCTGTCATCTAACCACCCCAATGCTACTATAGCATTACTCGGTAAACCGATACCAAAGTTGTACTAATTCAACATGATGTACCGGGCCCATGGTTGGGTTTTTAGAGGAAGCAGTTTTCAGCATATGAGCTTCGAAAATAGGAGGCACGGTTATGAGCTTCTGACTTGATAGAGAAAACCAGTTAACAATGATATGATATGGTTGAGCACCGTTCAGGTTTGGTGTATTCAATCTAAGTGCGTCATGGAAAAATAAATCCTGAAAGCTAGAGTTTTCTGCTCACCCCTGAATAGAACGATGGAGGATGTTGAGTAATTGAAACTAGTCTTTGCTGTACGACAGATGGATAGGACCAAATGAAAAAGCCTACACTTTTAGAATTTTAAACATCCTGATCAGGGCGAGAAATACTGGATGTGTGAAGAGATAACCAGTTGCAGTGACATCATTGCGGTATCCACGACTAACACGAAATCTATTTTAGTGTCTAATACTCATCCATACTCCCAAAGATTGGTATTTCATTGAAAAATTGGTGAAATCGAAAAGGCTCTTCAACAATCGATTCCGGTTATAGAAATAAAACATATTCATTGGTAAAAAGAGGCGTTTTGTATGGTTTGCTTACCTAAAAATTACGAATAGAAGATTGAACAAAAAACACGGTTAGCATAGAACAGAATGGAAGGTTATTGATAAAATACTTGAAGAGTTCAAGGGTGAAATATGAAGTATAATGAAATCTGACTGTAGACTTCTGCAATCAAATTTGAATTTTGTGCCAGTCTTAATAATGAATCGAACATTGTCGTCATCTTTTTGAATGCAATATAAATATACTGAAATCCCTACAACCTGGTTTTGAAACTGAATAACGCACAGTTCAGCAATGGATTATTTCAACGTTTAAATTCGTACAAATTGAGTTATATTTTTTTATCGATCAAACAGATGCGTGAAGCTCATGCGATTTAAACGAGCTAAACCAAGAAACAGAAACTGGTACGAAAACTTTGCTTGGGAATGAGAATCGTGTACCAGCAACTCATCTCGTACAGTGCACACATAATATGACCAAACATGTTTTATTCTAATTTCTCTCGATCCACCGAACGGACCCATGCTGAGACGGCATTTGGAAATACATCTGATCTGGTGCAGATGTTTTCATGATCTACGCTTTAGACAGCGTAACTCATCCGGACGGATGCTGCATAGCGATCTGGAGGTTAACTACCACGACTCATCATTATTCACGTCGATGAAGTCAGATATGAATATTATGGTCTTGTGATTCCATAAAATTTTTGTGATTAATTAGCTCCCCACATGTTTTAAAGGATACTCCATTCGCATGCTGCTAAAAGTATTACGCTCTCATACTGCGAGCCCGTATGCTGTGGCCGTGCGATCTACCTGTAAGGTTGCGAAAACCACTATGAATGACACATTTAGGGGAAGATTCTGTTGTACGCTCGGTGTCAGTCGACGTTATGGTTTTGGGATTGGACTTAACATTCCTTTCTATCTGTGGAGAAAAATATCAGATGACATTTGACTGTAAGTTTCTACACCCACCTCGATAAAGAACCATAAGGAGCTGAAAGCAAATTCACTCGGGACAAACCGCACTACTAGTGAGCTAACAAGGTGTACGAAGTCTGGTCATTATAACGGTCCGATTCACTGCTCTAGACAAACACATGGATCCAGGTAACAGGTGTAGTAGAATATAGCAAATAAAACGTTGATAGTGCACGAGTTGTCCTCTAGAAAACACAAGAGATTCTCCATTAGCATTTACCTCAGCTTGCTTAAACATGAATGAAAAAAACAAAAATAACGATTTAGAACGTGAAAAAATTGAATTCCGTTCGGTCAACCGTAACAAAACTACTTCTCCCTAAATATACGAAATAGAGTAGTTGTGTTTGAGTTCTTCTGATTTCGCATACCGAAGCATCTATTCACACCGAGTTGTAGAAAGAACGCGAAAAGTCTTTATTGTGCCGAACATACTTGACAAAATCAAACAATGTTCCTTGGTCGACGAAGTGGGATGTTTCTGTTAAGGACCAGACAACTAAACCACTTAGCTGACCCTTAAACGCTTCCGTATAGACTGTTTTGTACGCACTCTTTATTCCTAGACTATGTCTGAGTAAAACGATTGTAGTGGATTTCCACATATTTTAAAGCAATTGCGACGAACATCAAATGTTATGAAGAAATTCACTAAAGAGTAAGCCCCTAACCTGTTTATTCACCTGTTTTATTCACATTCATGAAGGGAAAATAATTACCTAAACTTTAAAGCCAGTATCTCGAAGGTTTCCCAACTGTATTTTGTTTCCAATCTCCTTACTAGATGGGACCGCACTTTTATATGGTCGAATTTTCTGCGATCAGAACGCCCATTTTTTCAAATGGATTTGCTACATATCATAGCTACTGAAGAAAACTCAAAATTGAGATGGTTTGTGAAGTCTCAACATTTCTGAACAGATAAACCGGCTGGATGTATATTCTTTTTCTGTGAACTACAGTCAAGTCTTATATATAGTGCGAAGTATGTTCACAGTAACTTCAGTTAGGTCACCGAGAGAAGCGAAAATCTTGTCCTACTCAGCATCCATTATATTTTTACCATCCCAGTATTTCTCATTTTGCAGCAGTCGGCGGCCATTAGGTAGCCCAAAAATGGGATCGATGTCATCCGCAATCATCTCACAAAACAACTTTATAGGATAAGACGGCCAAATTTACATGGGTTCATTGAAAGTAAGCACAAATCAGGAAGGAAGTTAGATTATTGCATTCGATGGAAGATTCATCGGCTGCTCTTAGCCTTACAATGGCCTTTAAAACTTCTTCATATATTAGTTAGAAACAGATAAAAGCCCGAAAGTCTTCCTACTACCATGTGATGCTCGCGGACAAGTACCAGATTTGGGTTATTGACATGTTTAGTGCTAACGAGACTCAACAATGTCGAAACAACTGTGCATTACTTCACAAAATGTCACTACAATGACCTGTTTGTAAAAACGCTTTTCAACTCATTTTGAAGTCAGGGTGGATGTTTGGTTGTTTGAAGTCAAAGCATAAGCCGCTATTTAATATAAGCCAACGGGGACACAAATGGCTACATCTAAGGAAAGCGATGTGTATGATCTAGTGAGCACATTCAAATTGTTTACGTTGGCAATCATTTACAAAGGAAGGCGAGCAGATTAAGTCTTTTATACTCTTGTCAATATTTTTGTATGACCTCTCAGTTATTAACTAGTAGTGTGGCGGGACTTATTAATGTAGAAGCTACCCAATCCTTAGAGGTACAAAATACCTGCGTATTCGGACCAATGTGGAAACAACATGTTTCTGTGCAGTATTTTACGGACTGACTTGTTGATCAGTTTTTATGAATATCCAACTGGGTTAGCCTGAAAGATCATTTCAATACAGTAGTTTCAATTAGCCTGAACAATGCGCACTTTATGATATTCAGAAACGGAATAACAAAATGCTAAGATAAATTGAAGATGTGGATGCTATGTAGATTATCTGAGTACCGCCGCGTAAAACCAATTTTCTTTTAACTGTTTAAAACAACAATGGCCAGTCAAGCAAGGACTGGCTGACTGTGTGAACAGACGTCAGGATAAACGGTGGATTGCACACTCGAAAATTGTGCTAAACAGAGCTGCATTGGGAAGTTCTCGTGGTAGATGAGGTGTTGAAAGAAAAGCTGTCGAAGAGATCAAAGACTATAAAGCTGTTAAACATTGTGAGCTGAAAGGACCTTGACAAGTGCACTCTCACTGTATTTTGATCAGCACTTGTGAAGAGTTTCTGAAGTTCAACTTCCCTTAACTAGTAGGTCAGCAAACTCAAGTTGATATAGTAAAACAGTGAGAGGTTTCAAACTATTAAATGTAACACCTAACTGAACAAAAAGACTTGAGAGAAAGTGAGAGATTTTAAGGATTCTCTCATCTAAGTGCTTTGATTGAACAGTCCTCTTGCTACTCACCAAAGACAGCTTGATGTTCTACCTCTAAGCTTAACATTAAGTGAGAAACGCAAACAGGGACAGGGTATCCAAATAACATCTGACGTATTGTCTCTCGAACATTTCATGTTCATACTGCTAAAGAAGCCGGATTTTAACTCGTAGCATTTGACTAATCTTTAATTGGTCAGATCAGTAGTAAACTCAAATTCGACAGTCAGTTTCAGAGATCCAAGTTGGATTGATCACGATTTTGAAGGGGAACTTGGCAATGAAAAATAACTTGAGACATCACGGATTTGAAACACTGTGCAACGCAAACTTGCACAGGCAACGCGGGTATACTCAAACTCACCCTTATCAAATTGCAATCTCCATTAAAGGACAAGGCACACTTTCGTTTTTCTCTTGCATTATCTGCGTTACTCAACTTACCGCGCAAGGCGCGACGGTGAATTCAGGCTAGTTGGTTGATTTATGGTTGAGTTGAGCTGAGTGAATGAAGTGGGAACAAGCCAGCTTGAATACTACACCCGTATGACCAGTTTTTTCCTCTAAGTTTGGTTGGTGAAGGATGTAGCCATGATCCAACAAGGAGACGTTCGCGAACCCGGAAGGGAGTTCCACATGGGTTTCTTCCGTGATTTTAGACCTGTATCCCAACGATAGCCCATGGCTTTGGGTTAAAACTTCGAAACAATTGTTGCTTTTTGTAATTTTTTCATGAAATGAAGTTGTGTGCCTGCAGATAACACTAACCGCACTGACTTAAGCCACAAATGCGGCAAAATTACCGGTTGTTCTGAACAGGCGAAAGACAACAAACATTAGCGTCGAGCACAACAACAAACCACGTGGCCACGACAAAGGTAGCTTGCACACAGTTGGTAGTATACACGTGCTAAAATTCTAATTCCATTCACATTTGACCGCAGATTTTGCATCATGCAGCTACTTGTGAACAAGAGCAAGGGGCTTGAGTTTCAATTTCATTATAGTTCTTCGGTACTGCGCACCCAACCAAAACCAGAATTTGAACTCTTACTACGTTCTTACGAGGAAGTTATGTTGGTCTCTCAGATATTCACCCCAAATTGGACGTGATCAAATCAGAATACCTAAAGGTCCGACGACATCTGCCCATGAGTCCTCCTCAGTTTATCCGAGCAAATCGAGGGAAGCAACCCTCTAGTTGTCTCATTTTAACAACTCTACTGTTAAAACTTTGCTTCAAATTGGGCTCATACAGAAGACAAACTTGGAATAGCTAGTGTTTTGGAGTCAGTACTAGTACGAAGCAAACGAAGTGTGTCTGAATATTTCCAATGAACTTTGTAACAATGTGATCAATAGTTGTTGTTGATAATTATTATCAGATCGGCTGAGGAGGTTCCGCCGAAGCGTGTTTTGTAGGACCAGGTGTGCACATTGATGTACTGAGGGTTACCACTTGATATCGTAAACGAGTACCGGAATTCCCATAAATGTTTAGACCTATCAGACCTTGACTGAAGTTTACTTCATACGACAAAGTTAAAGGGTACTGAGGGTTTATGGTGAGTCTGTTGCCATGAAATTTGTAAAGTCTACAGCTATTTTTGAAACAGTTAAAAGTCAGGATTTCCAGGCTACCATCTGGTCATTTCAACAGTCATCAAAATGCATTGCTGTATTGTCTGTAGTCGATTGCTGTAAATCAGCTAACCACGATTCAAACTGTGTTTGGTGAGAGCTACTAGAGAATTTGTGCGTACCAAGTATGGTAAAATAACCATTGTAACAGATTTTCGACAAAATGTTACTCTTCAGTTTTTGGTACAGCGGTTAGATCAAAGTATTCTGCAGTACGGCTTTACCGTCGAAAAAGATACATGAGCACCAGCTGATGTTGAACCAATAGCCTATATTTTTAGTTCATTGTTAACATCGATCTTATGGAAAACCAGATTTTTGGGGTTGTTGCTACTCATCACGTTTTAGTGGCAAGCAGAGGAAACGGTTAATGCTTGGCTACTCGACGATCGTATCACACAACCGTGAATCTGGTTCATTTCTTACACCCGCTAGTTTTGTTCTGTTCGACTCGTTGTATATCCACATCCAGAGATGTTTTACGTTTAACAACCAGTCGACTTCCGAATCTGCGTTCAGGCTAAAACTTTCAACCAAACTATTACAGTCTCCTTCCTAGACGACGGATCAATAATAACAGATTAGGACGAAGCACTTAAATGTAGTGTATTCGTTTTTTGAACCTGCAGTCCAGAGATTGATTGTCCTCCTGCTTTCATTAATCTAACGTGTACGGAACTTGAACTTCGGGTGGACAACGAGATATTTTGTGAAAACTTTGTCCAATAAGTTTTGATCTTAATAGTCTTCATTCCATCATATATGCCACCGACATTTAATTCGTGTGGTGAACCGGAATACGGCCCCAAAATCAGTATGATTTACATGTAAATGTTGTGTAAACCTCTTTCAGATTCTTCCCTGATATCTGGGATTTTCTATTTCGGACTTGCTTATATCACTGTTGCTCCACTCGATCGAGTTCGTTCAGTGTTCCGCTGATTCAATGTATTCGGTTAGATATCAGCTTTATCGCTCCTATGGTTCTCTGTCATAAGCTTCTCCATTTTTAATTACGATGAACAACATTGATGAGTTTTAATGGACCATCAGTATAAACTAATGTCCACTTTTTAGTTAGACCGGGTTATAATTATGTTATGAGAAAACAGACGTGTGACTGACTTTTAATTCAAGTTAGAATGTATAAATAAATGTACAGGTTTCCGGGTATGGTTTGGGCGTTGCGTACTAACACCAATTCTTACTGATTTTACCATCAATGAATGCAGATTAACCCACTAACCAATTCTCTGCATAAATTCCACATTCCACTTTGGTAATTTTGTCAGCAGATCTCTCCGTTCTGCATTGTGTCAAGTTCGACACCCCAACTTTAAAGCATAATCAAAACTTTGCCGTGGCTCGTAGGCACATTAATCATGTGTGATATTGCACTGTTACTGAAGTAGCTTTAGACCATCAAGCTGGTACAAATACCAATCAGGATAGAGTTTTACCATTCACCTGTAGGTTGTCTGGGAATCCAAATAGACCTTTATATTATCTATCCAGTTACCTTCTGATGTTTAAGGTAGAGTGCGCAGTCTAAATGATGTCAAAATATCCGTCATTACCTGACAGTTCTGACGGCTAGGTACTGACAGAATCAGCTGTTCCATGAGGCAGGGTAAACATCACACCTACCCCAATGTCCACTTCGCATTTTTGTCTGCTGTACTCTGGACGCTTTGCCCACGTACCTGTCCGGGTGTTTGACAATTAAGAAAACAGTGACCATCGTTGTTTCACCCTCCTTTGGTTAATGGTGACTCGACAGATTTTTCCTCAGCCCTAAAACACAGAATTTCGACCATCGGCATCAACTGACATAGGACTGGATTTAAGTTAGTAGTTGGTTAACCTTATCGAACCAGTTTCCAATGTTTTATCATCAAAATGATCGTTTGAATCCCTTTAATCGTGACGCATCCAGTTGACCCGAAGTTGAACTCGCTGGTTTGTTGTGACTCTCATAACGCACTACGGTCAGACACTTCTGCCAAGTCATGAAAGCAAGTTGAAAGAACTAGCCAAAGCGTTCTGTTGAATTAGATGGACATATAGTTTGACCAATCAAACTTCAAAGCAAACAGTGGGGAGAAAAATGTGGTTATCATTATTGAATGAATCAGCACAAAAGCACTGAATATATTATGGTTAAGGGGTGTCATCGACTGAAAACATCGGATGGCTAACACGCACTTTCTGACCATGTATTTACGGCTTGTCCGCCACTCCCAAAAGTGTTTCACTTAGGTCAGTCCTGTAACAAATGAGGCCGTCATAGCACATCCTTGCTCACTGACTGATGGGACTGTCCAGCTGGTTAGATGAGGACTCATTTGTCTCGGTCCAAAGAACACAGTTCAAGCTTCAGACCTGAACTTCGGCGTTGGTGTAGAACACACAGTAATGGCGTCATCTGGCGTGTAAAATTGGTCCACCGTTTTCCCATTTACTGGAGTGACGAAGTTGTGGGAAGTCCTGGGTTTAAGTTTCGCACTTGCTGGAGCTTGTCAGTAATGCATATTCCTGACATGGACGGGATCTAAACTACGACATTGCGTTTATGAGGTAACCTTGTATAACATCGACCAACTGATCTAATGTTAAACGCAAATGAATTCTTTGAACATACGGAAGCCTATCGCACTTCGCTGGTGACTAACGCTGAGGTTACCGGATCGCCCTAGGTGTAGACACCGTAACCGTCTTGTTAAATTCCGTCGGAAGATCTGTGACTCTTACTCGTGATACACGTAAAAGCCAGGATTTTATTAAATCTATCAGTTGATATTCTAGATAGCTAATAAGTTTTCTGAGATATGGTCACTTTTAAGTAGAACATCACTCACATTTGGTCGTAGCTTCTTGTATTCAAACAGATCACGAACAACAATAAGTGCTGCTTTTCTTGATTATAACCGAATCCGGTGTTACCTAACAGTAATCTGTAGTTACAGATACCAAGTTCTACTGTAAATGTCGTAAACATTCACTACTATTTGCTTCCAGGCAATCTACACAATTTATTTCATCGGAGCAAGTTTAACGTAATTTTTATCTGATGATAGAGGTATAGTGAGCAACTCACTTGGACCTGTTCTGGTTGATCTCTTTTAGGGTGGTCTTGAATAACAAGCTGAAACAACTATTCGACTGACTATATTTCACATACCATACAGAGTAGACATTAGCATCATTTCTAAGTTGGAACCTCGAACGACGCAACCACCAGTCTAACTGGAGTCAATACACAAAGCTGACAGTAATTTGTCATCCCTTGACGTTATGTACAAATTTGTAAGTGACTATCTCTCAAGATTCATTCTGTGCAAAACTACGAAGTCCTGACACTTGTCTTGTTCCAAAAGCTTTTTGTCCAAATTTGTAACAGCTGTGGTGGGTCGTGCTCTCTATTTCACACAGAAAATCAGATTGTGCAGGTTAATGAACTCTAGTGTGAATACCGGTTGCTTCGTTACACGTTGGTACAAAATCGTTGCGGTTTATACAGTTTCGTTTTTTTGTGAGTGATACTGATTTGTTGTGCATATTTCCTCGTACTGCTACACCCTATGGTTGTCTAGGGTCAGAGGTCGACCTCCTTCACATGTTACTTTGTGTTTTACAATTTCGCTTGTCCCACATTCTCGACTATATACTGCTGAACTGCCAAATCCGCCAAAGCAATATTATTGTTTACTTACTGAAGAAATATTTGTTTCTTGTCACCTAGCTAACGTTAACTCACACGTTCATTAGTTGCACAGAACATTTATGCAACATTTTTTAGGAACTGCCACTTTCTGTTCCCCACTGATTCGACTCACCGGGGATCTTTTCCCATGGGCTGTGAACTGGTTTCACTTTTGGATGGTTTCTTACCAAGCTTTTAAGTATCTAGAGCCATCTTGCATTTTTCTTTGACCCAGTAAACCGTTCCGACAGAGTTAACATATCCCTGTTTTGTAAAATCTCTCCAAAGTTGTAATTGTCATGTAACGGTCACCTGTTTCTCAATGCGTTGTCCATTACATATTTCGACTCAACATAATGTCTGATTTTTTCACCAGCTCCGATCGCGCTTGTTGCAGTGTCCAGTGGGACCATGCTTTATGCTGTTCATTGCCTACGCCCAGTCGGATTCTCCACAAAGAATCACGATTGAGGTTTGTTACATATTCTTGCTTAGCATTTCCATTTAGTAACTTATTAACAACAACTGTCGCTGTCAACCGTTGACGCCAGTGTTGAGTGAACCATTCATCGTGAACAATCAATTCCATGGACGTAGACCTGTTAAGCGAATTCGGTGGTGAATCGTAGTCAGTAAACTACGCGCCAGCAGTCGATTTCGAGACCAAGCACACTAGTCAACCATCATCTACCCAGAAGTTATGAAAAACTACGTTAGCTGATCTGAGGCCTGCTGTATTGGTTGTTCTACGGCATAATTTTTTTAAATCTTCGTTTAAGGCGTGAAGAAAATGGCCATTATATCCTAACTTTTGCTCGAAGAGACGTGCACAAACATTTAAGTTTCTCCCAGAGCTGATGCTGGGCCATTCTTTTTTGTGTACACATTTCGTCTGACCGGCTTAACAAACAGTAATCCGTCGAAGAGCAGTCGATGAAACTGAGTGAGTTTTGCAGCATTCCAATTTCATCATGATTAGTCGCCATGACTGTATATGTGCACACACGCACAGTCACATGGTTTCTCTCATCGTACTTTATGCATACCGATTACGTGGCATATCCGCTTGTGCACAGGCTCACCGGTGAGCTTTGCTTGGGTTGATCGAGTGTTGGCACACAGCGTGTGGCATGATGCATGAAATGTTGCTGCTGGAAGAAATTGTGAAAATGACGGTTCAATCTCGATAGAGGTATGTCAGGTGAAGCATGTCCTGTTGTCAAACAGATCCTCGGATTGCATTCAGAATAAGAATAAGTACGGAATTCGTGTATAGAGAAGGTAAAAGTAGATGAAACTAAGAGTGTCTGTGTATTTCAAACTCAAAAGGTCATAATAGGGCTGAAATAACGATTTCTTCTCATGTCATTCAACTGCAGTACGCACCGAGATTGGCCCAATCACAATCTGACCTAGTGCAACTATTTCATTGGAACTTGCTTAGTAAATTATAAGTTCGAAATGTTTCATGAAATCAATAAAACTGGCCATGAACTAGGTAAATAACGCAACCAGATAGTTCGTTTGTCACTGTTTTCATAATTATTCATAATTCACTCCAGTTTCAGGACACCGCGGCACGTTTTATTTTTGTAGTTCGTCACAATGTCTTCAATAGAGTTGGGTTAATGGTGTAATTTATTCGCATCCCTAATCTTTATTTCAGTATACTGTATTCGTGCAGTCGATTTCTGGAACAGAGTGCAATTGGTAATTTGAGTTGGTTGCTAGAGAAATTGACCGTGTGAAATTGTGCTTGTCTTATATGTTGTGTCCTTATCCGGCCTCAGTGCAAACAATGAGACGTCCAGTAAAGTCCTGGCGAAATAAGGAACGTTGCATCATTTATGCAGGTAAATTTGTTATATATGATAAAAATGGGTGTTCGAAGTCTCCAGTAAAAAGAAAACGTAAGCCCGTAATTCCGTTCTGTTGACTACAATCTAGTTAACTTTGGACATGCGGAAAAATATTTGGTAACTCAAAAAGAGGCTGGAAATGACCCTAGTGTTTTTCTGAGCTGTTGTTCGGAAATCAGTTCCCTAAATTTATTGATCACCGGGGCAAGCCAGTTCACAATATCTTCGCGACACACATTCATCTAACTGTCTAGGTTCCTAACCTTCAACTAATAAATTGGCCAATATTCAGTCTGTTCATTCAGCTGCTTTAAACTGAACGAAAAGGGGTCAATCACAAACTTGCAACTTCGAAAGCGCAGGGCAACTGTATTTTCAGACTCACTTCACAGTCACAATGGCCACAGCGAAACCTTCAGTCAGATGGAGAATTGTTATTAATGAAGAGTTGCAGTAGAAGCAAAATTGTGGTGTCATGTTCTACTTAGAGCTGGGTCAGTTGATAAGGTTATCTGACTGTAAAGAATGAAGTCGCAAAGTGCTGGTGTCCAGTTTGTACTTATCCTGCACATACAATGAAGCAAAAGGTTGTAGTCATTCATTTTATGTCCCATCAATTACCCTCATACTTTTACATATGTACATACGTTGCAGTAAAATTTGTGAATGCGTGGACAGGGTGATATGACGCTTTATTTTTCTTCATCTGAGTTTTTACGGGAAAGTTTTTCAGAAACGATTTCTAACCTAACATTAGTTGTAATTTGAGCTAGTTGACTGTCATGTACATGCTTAGTAGACTTATGTATATCATGTTTTCACATAGCCGATACAATTTTCTAATCAATACTAATGATTATTGTTTGCCTTCAAAATGAATGCTCGTTATCGCCAACAACTCGAACTGTATCTCATTTTAGTAATACTTTATATATTGCTTCCTTTTTATCCATATTTCTCCATTCTATCTATTTATACATTCGCTGTGACTTTTGGCATCTAAACGTTTTAGCATTACGCGTAATATATGCATTCTAGACCAAAAATTACTAAGGCTTGGCTACCCGTAACGTCTGAACTCGTCACCACATCTATCCTTTCTTTTTGAGAAAAGCCACATTTTTCACGATCAACTGTTTGACTAGTGAACGCTTTTGGCGACGTAAGGTTTGTGATACTTAAGGCAGGATGCTTTTTAAGCTCATACAGGTTGAATTAGGGTGGCGGCACTTGCTGACATCGTGGTTCGAGATCTTTGAGAGCTACTACCGGGTAGCGTATTGCCTGAAAATTCTCACAGATGGAATGTTGACAATGAGGTTCAGTTTGAAACTCACAGAGCTCTCTGACGGATCACGCACCATTCGTGCACTTCAGTACTTCGTCAATTCTACAGTTAAACACCGTTAGTTGAACTACGGGTAAACATACGAGTCAATCACCCACTTCGATGTACGTCAGACTCATTTGAGTCGTAGTTCGTAAGAGGTTCCGCCGTTCCTCCAGAACGACAAACTGCCTCAGTTCGCGAGAGTTAGCATGCGTGGACAGGTGCCTCCTGTCAAAACACGCATATTGCGGCTAATAAACTACGTACGAGGAAACTTGCTACCAAGTGTATCCTTTGTCACAAGTTGCTGGTTGTCTCACAGTGAGCCGAAACTGTGCTGGCCATAGATTCACTGGCCTCTCCTTAAGCATTATCGAATTATAATCCAGATGTTCACAACTGTGTTGATTTTCGTAGGGCTGTGGTGGTAATCCACGTGATGCTATCGATGGGAGATGCAACAGCTATCCTGTTGACCGTAGTTAATGACTTCGACAGCACGTTTATCGTAGTGTGAATGTTGATCATGATAAGGTTATGCACTACACATTGACTCCAGCAAGCGTAAATCTTGGTTCTGGTGTCTTCATTTTGAGCTGCCTACCTAGAACGTCTGTTCGGATGCAAAATCTTTGATCAACTGTGCATTCCTTTTGATTTACGTTGACCGAAACCTGAGCATCCGTTTAGATGTTGCTTCATATCGTCGCTGAATCAGGACTTGCCCCCATATCGACCGCATTCATTCTTGACAAATTTTCGAAACGTTATACACAAGGTGGCCTACGAGGTTGCAGTCGGCTGCTTTCTATAGTTTGCCTAGCAAAACAGAGTAACCCAATAGGAAGAATTGAAAAAACTACTTTGCCTGCATCGGCTTTTCACCAGATATATGTTCCAGACAGTCCAGTCTTGTGTGGGTGAAAAAAGCTAAATGGTTCCTCCAACGAACATCCGAACTTCATCAGTTGGACTCTTGTGGATTATCGTGTAGCTGGAGTGACGTTCGCGAAACCTTGGTATCAAATAATATAATTTTCTTATGTGTTCAACATTTTTCACTGTTTTTACGTTTATAAGCTAAACATCCCATGTTACACGGTTTATTCGAAATATATGGATCAGGGAAATTTTGATGTTTAGGGAGAGTTGAAAGTAATTGAGGAGTATTGGGGGATTATGGTTGTTACATAAATTGAGCAACACTCAGAACTGGTGTCAGCTGTTGCTATCTCATGAACAAGTGGCCACAGTTCTAGTCGCGGGTGTAGTAAAGATATGTGCTACTGACGATGTCTGACAAGCGCCAAAGTCGAGTCTAATGATTTTTTTGAAAGCTGTCGATGGGAAAGTCTATGGGATTTCAACAGCTACGATCAATTGTGAGTGGTGCTCAGTTTATATAAAATCAAATGTCTGAATGTCAGAATGATAAGAGTCGGAGAAAAGTGACCTATCGAGCAACAAACTAGCCCTTTGCAACTGACGGTAAACGAGATCTATTTTAAAACAGAAATGGTTAAAGTGGCGTAATTTCACATTAGCTTATCGTTTGTGTTAGTCAAACTGTCCGAACCGTTAGACTGATATGTCAAGTGTGCGTGCCAGTTCCACGCTCGAGTTCACCCAATGCTGACGTTGATGAGACAAACGTTGATATACTGATCCCTCTTAGAAACGAGGATTACCAGACCTTATCTGAGTAGAAGAGAGAACAGTGTCTAGAAACGCTCTTCATCCAAACTTCTTATTAAACGGACTGTCGTTCACCATTTACAAATGACAAGCGTGTGTTGTAAGCACCCCGTGACGATACATCAGCTGGTTGAACATAGTCACATGATAATCTGTCTGAATCTATCCAAGTAGACTATTGAGTGATCTAAATACCGAATTCTTGCGAAAATTCCCATTGAGCCGAAGATGAAAAACCGCAATGGACAATATTTTTCGATAGTTTACCAGTAGGATTTTGTGTTCAACGATATCAAAATAACAAAGAGGTTTAACAGAATACCAGTGGACCACTTAAAGCGTTTCAAACCAATCGAGCATATGTAGGCTAGTCACCCAGAAAGCAAGTAGTTACTGTTAATTGTGAGTTATTTGGAATTCCATGCAGCATTACTTTGCAGATTTATTGGTTGGAGTTTGAATGGGCATGCAGACTGACTGTGTGATCTCCGACCAGGACCGCAGGCTTTGCACGAAATTTTGTGCGAACGCAAAATCGGATTGCTTAGTCGAATGGTGTACGAATCAGCAGTAGTCGCCATGTGTTGTCTGACCAATCTGGAATAGTCGACCGGAACGTTGTAGGTAACACGGAAAGCCCGAGTAGAGTTGTAGTGGCCAAAAACAGTCTCTAACTACCCCGAGTGAACGCAGGCTAC